>JAAGNO010008001.1:42093-97721 GCA_033439905.1 Ceryle rudis
GCTTGCTTGCTTGCTGGGTTTGCTTTTGAATTGACCACTGTGATACTCCCAGGCATTGCCACAAGTGCAACATGAAGGCATATCTCTTGCACTGTCATTGCACCAGCGCTCAGATTCCCCGAGTTTTTCCGTGTGCAAATCACAGCTCACAATTCAGCCAAACAATGAAATTACCTGTGCTGGTGGTGTGATGAAAACACACACTGCTCTCCTGTGCTGGAAATCCCAGTCTCGGTTACCCACAGCTCTTTCATCACCATTTTGCAGCCTCCTCTGCTTCAGGGCATCTCTCACCATAAACACAATTGACTTTTCTTACTGAAAATTGAGCCACAGTGAATTTCTCACATGATCAATTGTCTTCACCCACAAGATATGGCCAGCCCTTTTCCTCAGACCCCAATCAATGCCTTCTCCTTCTGACTCGCTTCTACTTTCTGCCTTACACTTATTTATTTATGCAACTAGATTCCCAAGTAATTCTTCTCCCTATTCAAAGAGATCAGGTTTGCACCTCTCGCATGCTGAATATCTCCAAAGTTAGAAGCATTTTCTCTGAATAAAATTCAGTCCTTATGTTTTTGCAGATCCTTTCCCATGCCAGAAGCTCATCCTGCTCAGGCACTCTTGGCTTGGTCCAGCCTGCTTCCATCTTCATTGGACTCCTGTTCTTGCCAAGTCCCAACCCTTGTTGGGTCTGTCATCCCTGAATTGCCTTCCAGCCTTCTCAGGCAGGTGGGCAGGTCCCGTGGGGTAACCAGCTCCCTGGGCTCCCTGCCCAGCTCTGAATACCCTGTGGGGAAGTGACCAAAGCAACTCCTGGTATGTATCCAATTTTGAACTTGTGCCTTTGAGTTACACTGTAGAAAAACATATATCATCTCCTCATGCTTTTGATATCGTTTCCCTGGGTTGGTTTTCATTTTCTAGTATGGTGCTAGTTCTGTATTATTATTCATTTTATGTACCCTTCATCATATTTGTCAGTAAATTTCCAGCAGACACAAAGCAGTGGGGTGTGTTTGCAGCACTACAACTACCAGCACTTGGCAAAATAGCAGTGTAAAAATAATTTGCATTAGAGCTAATAAAGACAGCTGGAATGGGCCCCAAAATATGTTCAATAAACCAATAAGAGTGACTACTGATTATACTCCTGTTTTAGTAAAAGTAACTGGTTTTCATTCAATGTTTAGAGTACTGTAATTGTGTAATGTAGTATTTTACCCTCGATTTAAATCTAATATAATGGTCAATGCCTGCCTTTAATTGCTGACAGTTTGCTAACAATTTCCAGTCTCATGCCTCATGCATTTTATTTCCTCCGTATAAGGGTGGGGTGAATGTCTCACCATGTAGTTTGGGTAACTCCTGACAAATGCTGATTCTTTTACTATAACCATTATTACTATAAATTTGGAGAATAAAGGCATGTTGGAGTTTTTATTCACCCCAATTCCTATATTCAAGGTTTTCCATATATCTTCTGGAGGAGCAGAGAGATCACACTTAGGAAAAGAATTACATGAATTAACCAGTTAACAGAATTATTTTAAAATCTAGATGCTAACATGCTGTTGTAGATTCCCCGTCTCCATTTCCTGCTAGCAAGTTCATCTTATCTATCCCATGGAAATGATTTATTTGAAATAGAAGTGTCAGACCTTGAGACAATAATATCCTACCAAATCTGCATGTCTTCAAAATATGTGCTTATTCTGAAACATGCACATATTGGCTTTCATAAAAGAACATGCCTGTTTTTTTCCTTGTCTGAGGCATGCCAGCTATTTCTATAAAGAGGATAACTGATAGACATTTTTAATAGTAATGACAAATAAATAACACCTCTTTCCCACAATGCTTGACAATGCAAGGATTCTGTGCAGGATTATTATAGGCAAAAATAACAAACAGCATTTGCCTGTACCCTGTGCCGTACGAGAAACAACACATCGGTCCATACTAAGTTCATTTAGCCATATTTTACATCTTCTAGAGCAGGATTTGTGTAGCCCACAAAACAATTTATATTTTATCTGTACCATCTAATTAATTAAATGGCCCCAGAGTACCAGACTCACAAATCTCGTTAATAGCTGAATACTGAAATAAAGGCTGTTCACCCCTACTAGAATAATATTTGCATATCTCCACCTGCGATGGGTAATAAGTACCTGCCACAAATCAGAATTATGAATTTTGTACGCCTAACAAAACCGCAGGGGAAATTATACCTCAGACATTCCATAATAATTGCAGCTAAGCTGTTTAGTGCCATCCACTTATTCTGCCTGAAGTGTTTAAAGCAGCAACAGTTGTAAATGAATTCAGGCACACATTCAAGAGAAAATGTTTAAAAAAGTTTTTCTGTCTTGCCATATGTAATTATCTTTACAGAAATGTTCAGCGACAAGTTGTAACATGCTCACATTTAAAATTGCAAATTAAAAAGTAAGTTCCTCCAATTAAAGTATATTTTATAAGAGTGGGTTTTTAAGTTTACTATGATGATACAGAAAACAGCTAGGGCCGTGTTTATCCCATTGGTCTCCCAGAATCGGTGATCCAGTCTGTAAACGACAACAGCGAGGAGCCTGCCTTTCCAGTGCTTCTTTCCCCAGTCACATGCTATTCCTGGAGGGGAGCTAAGTGTTAAGGCCTGGACAGAAGTACACTGCAGTGTAGGTGGTCTTTCACAGGCCAGGGAATTAGGACGTTAAAGCAGGCAGCACGACGTGTCTCCAGTTTGTTTATTTTCATGACAGGAATGGAAACTACATATGGAGCAGAGCTGGGAAGGAAGAGTGGTGAGATGTTGGTGGTCCCAGCTTCTGGATGGGAGTGTAAAGGAATGATAATGACTGAGCTTGCACTTTGTATAGTGATTTGACTTCTAGAGGGTCCACACAAAGGTCCTGGTCAGTCAGTTGTGTTAGGACAACTCTAGGAACTGGACCATCCTTTCCTTTAGGAACACAGGATGCTCTGTGAATGCAGTATGAACCTATCCTCTGTGTATGTGTATCTGCTGCTTCTGTCACTATGTGACAGTTCCCAGTTTATCAACAGAAGCTAAGAGACTGGGGCACAGATCATGCTTTTGAAGCCATAGCAGCACATGGTGCGTGTTCCACCTCTTTCTCTAGACGAAGATACGGAGACACAAGACAGCACCTGTTCCTCTAGAATCCCTGGTCCCAGCCTGCCTCTTTGCAGGAGCTGGTGGGGGACAGGTCTTTGTTACTGCTAACATGAGGTGTTAGGCAGCAGGATGGTGACAGTCCTGCCACCTCTCATGATGTGAATGCATGAATTGTTATATTACAGGTTTTAGAGAAGACAACAGAACAACAAAAATAACTCCTCCTTCACCCTGGTTCTTACTGAACACTTTGTGGTTTATGCAGAGCTAGGCTTCCCCTTTCCACAGCACCGGAGAACAGAGCCAAAAACTTCAATCTGAATGGTATTTGTGATCACTGAAATCAGGTCATCACTTTAAAGCTAGTCTTCTAATTCTGGGGATTTTTCTCTTATTAATGCACAGCATGGGTAAGCCTGCAGAAAGCACACTTAGGCTGGGGTTGACAGTACTCTGGAGAGAAGGGAGACATGGGGAAACCCCATTTTCTTCTGATAAGAAGGGCAGAGTCAGGCCAGGTGAAGGCATGGGGTGGCAGTGGGACAGATCAGGGTGTCTCTGAGGAAAACATGTCCTGAAAGTGAGGCTGGCAGTTTGGGTAAGTGTTCAAATGCACATGGTTGCATAGACAACCAAACTCGCCACAGGGTTAGGCTTAAGGTATTATAACACCAGCTGCTGTAGCTTTATAAGAATATAGCCTCATTATAATGCTTTCTGTCCCTCCAGAAGAGGAGCAGGAGAAGTTGGGAGAGGATCACTTTTGGAGAAGTGGTGGTACCCTCCGCTGAAGGAGGCCCTGTGACTCCTGTGCCTATAAATGTTCACATTTGTATGCTGCAAGGGTAGAAGTGATTTTGCTGGTGTTTCTAGTGAAGGATTAAAAAATAATTAGGATTTATATATGTTCAAGAGGAAGAGGTACAGTGCAGCGAGTCACAAAGAGGTGATTAAGTCAGGTTGTCTGGCTCTGCCTAGACTGACAGCAGTAAATCTGATGGTTTAGGAAAATAGCTGATAGTCTATTACCATGATGCAGTGTAGCTTAAAACTACGTTTTATATTTTGAGGACTAAAAGATGAGGTCCCTATGGATTTGTTGATTTTTTTTTTTTTTTGTTGTTGTTTTGGGGTTTTTTTGTATTACATAACATTACTATAGGAGCTGAACCATGATATCTCACTAACTTACACAGTAGCCCAGGGCAATAAAGATGTTTTTATCGGAGGCAGATTTTGTGAAAAGTTGTTCAGTTTTATCTCTGAACATTGTACTATGCTGAAGGCTTTTAAGTATCCTGTTGGGATACTGTCTTAGAAAGCAGTCACTCTCAAAAGGACAGTGAGGTCATTGGAAAAGCTTTCTTTTCTGCTGGACTGCCTCAGGATCCTACCCTTTCCCCTCTGCTCATCTCCCCCTCTTTTGCCCTAGCTGCAAACAGAGACCAAGATGCTCTTTCAGATCTGGCACTGGCAGCTGAACACGGCTGATAAGGAGACCTTGGTTCTCCCACCTGCTTCCTTAAGCCTTGCCAAGTCCTCCTTCCTTGCTCCCCACCAGCGGTGCAGGATTCTACCTCTCTCCAGCAAGGCTTCAGGTCCGCTTTTCAGTTCACACCTTTTACCTGGTCCATTCCCCAAACCAGCAGGCTGGTTCCCTGCTGTAAGTTGTCACTTTTCCTCTCTTGGCTGGAAGCAATTAAAACGCTTGCCCCAGTGCCCATCATCTTATCTTGATTTTTCACAACATCCTTTTCTCTAATCTTGACAAAGGCAGCACTAGTTACTGCTACTCATCCGGATAGTCATGGCAACCACCCCTTCCCTAACAGCTTCTGCCGGCCAGGCTGCCTCTCTGTATGCATCCCTCCCTGCTAATTCCCTTGATTTTGCAGATAGTGTAACCCGCTTGTCGTCAGGCCTCTTCCACCTATCACCCATCACTTGGTATCAGCCTGAGACTGTCTCTTGGCACTTGCTGTCATTACAGGATGGTTACATTTTCTATCAAGCCCTTCATGCCTTCTCCTCCTATTCCTGTGCTTTCTCTCCCTTCGGTTGGCAGCAGTGCCTTATAAATATACATAAGCCTGGATTCTAGCTGTGATTCAGCACTGCATGTTTGTCTCTGTGGCTTGTACATTTGGAGGACTGTAGGCAGTTCAGGGGTCCTCTCTGCCTCTAGAATGGTGCCTGCTCCCCTGCAGACACTCTGCTTCTTTTTTGGACTTTGCTGGCCCAGTCAGTTCTTATAGAAGCTCAAACCCGTACAGGAGGTGGGACAGTAGCCTCTCTGAAGACAAAGACTTTAGAGTTTAGACTAGACTGGTAGTGGCTAATAACATCCAAAAATGCTCATTGTACCGCTATGTAAATGCAACAGTGGATGGCCTTTGCAGCAGCGTTACTTAGGCTTAGTCCCTTTCCAGCTTGCCTCTGTCTGGAAGGCAGATGAGGAGTTGGCATTAGTGGTTTCTTTCTATAAACTATTATGCAGAGGATAATCTGTGATTGATGAGGTCATGCCCCACTACCTTACAAAGAAACACATGTGTCTCTCCTAGATTTAAACCTAAGGCCATACTTGGCAATCAGTCAGCAGTTCCTCATTGATTGTGACTAGCAGGGATTTTTATTATGCTTATTTTTTATTTTATTTCCTTCATTTATCTAAATCTATCTAATATTTCTGTTTAATCTTTCAATCTATAAAAAGTACAGATTTCATCTGATACGATGCTTTAGTACGTATGATAAAAAGTCGGTTTTCCCTCTACCTTGCACTTTCCATTCATATTGTAATTTTTTGTTCAACTGAAGCAGTCCACATTTCATTAAAAACCCCACACTATTCATATTTCTTTCATCCCTATAAGATGGTAAAAGCAACACTGCTTTGATGAAATTTGGCAGGTAAGAGGATCTAGTTGAATCATCTCAAACCCCTGGAGTTTTGGGCCTCCAGCTATTATGGTACAGCAGCTATGAGTATTCAAAAATTGGTCCTTTGTTTGCAGTGAATTTCCAAGCCATCTGTAGCGCACAAAAGCCACAGATCTCTTTATAGTTCAGAATGAATATTTAAAAGTTCAGTTTTAGATTTTATTTGTAGCACTTCAGATCTCTCTATCCCATCTGTCTTGTGTCTCGGAGCGGTTGCATTAAACTGTACTTGGCAAAGCCAGAACTTCATCTTAGAATTGAAGGTAAACCCTGGTTCCTTTTCATTTGGTACCACAGTGTATGCACGTGTATGATCTGGATCTGCACAGAGGACTGATAGTATATGGGTATATTTATTCACATACTGTAAATTATTATTAGAATATTAACAAACAGCAGCAAATATAAGTTGGATGCATGTAAAATGGCAGAGGAGTGCACTAACCTGGAGTGGTCAGCAGGACCCATCCCAACCTTGGCTGCCCCAACGTTGGGGAGCTATTCTCGGACCTACACCACGTGCTGAGCCTCCGCTTTCACAGCACGGCTGGGAAGTCACAGATGCCCTCAGGGAAAGGAAAGGTGTGAGGACACTTCACGGTGAGAGGGGACTTGTGCCGGCTGGTGTGGAGGAGGCCACAGGGAAAGGGGATGGAACTGCTCACTTCAGACTGTGTTGGCATATGCATTCACACTCATATATTTGTGCCTGCTTATTTCATGGAGATTTTTTAGCAAGAAACAACAGAGATTCTTTACATTATAGGAAAATAACTCCTGGTGGTAATTTACTCTGTTAGAGTATCATTATTTGTTTGAATCAGAATCAGTATTTTCTATCTAAACCTTAGCTGTATCTGACAACCACATGCAATATTTTACCTCTTCTGTGTTTAACCAGATACCTCAAGTCACTTATTCTGAGTCAGTGGTATGAAAAGAAAAGCACCATATCCTTCATGAAAAGTGAGAATCAACTACCTCTCATGAAGGCATTCTTCAGTTCTGGTAAATCACTCATCCTTCATTTTCATTCTGTGCCCTGTCCTGAGTCATAGTGGGATGTTTGCTAGACACTTAAGGTGTAAATCGAGCACTGCCCTTAATGGAGCTCTTTAATATTTTTTAAAATATGAAGACATATCTTTGTATATATGTGTGTATTGCTATACCTTTCTGGAAAAATTGAGCAAAATACGTATGTTAATGCATATCACTATGAAAAACTTCTCTATCTCATCATGATCTTAAATATAGCAAACACGTTGTAATTCACCAGATGAAATCTGTCCTGATGGCTATGTTGCCTTCTTATGAAATGAGTGTAGACTATGATATCCTGACTTGGAGGTCCTGGGGTTAACTGAAAAACTGGAGCTTGTAAAAACCAACAGTTTATGTTCTTCATAGTATATTATATGATATATAACTTTAACATCAGTTAAACTTAGAAGGGTAAGAATTATTCAGGTTATTGTACTGTTACTGTTCAGTATAATGGAAAATAGTTGTTTTAGAATACAAGGAATTCTGCAGTATTTAATGGTAATGTAAAGCAGATTCTTAGAGTTATTTAGATGGAACTTTAAAGACAGCTGTGTGCAAGTCCGGTAGGTGTGTGCTTTCATTGTTTCACACTTGGATCTTCCATGAGGCTGGATTCTTGCTTTTCCAAAGATGAGCATTTTATATAATATTTTAATTATTTTTTGCACTAATCTGTACAGGTTTATATCACTTTAAAGAATAAATGAAGTCATGAAAAAGGTAATGAATTTTTGCTGAATTTAATGAACTACAGGGAATTAACTGTTGTTTCTATAGCGCTGTCTCCAAGACGGATCTCCAAACCGTGGGAGTTGCAGCAGAGCTGCATTCCCAAGAAGAGAAGGGTGGTGGGTTGTCTCTTTTCCTAATGAAAGGCAACCCTACCTTCTGGCTTTGCTTACATGTTCCTATATGAGGTTTTTTTCTTAGGCTTTAAAATATCAAACTTCTCTTTTCCAAAGATTTCTGTCATTTACAGCTAGTGTTCCCTGGATAATAGATGGTGACAAAAGAGAGCTGTTCTGGGTGCATATGGCATCCAACACTTGAGTCCATGCACTGCTCGTGCAACCATTCACTTAGCTTCAAATGAGCAGCCCAAAATAAGTAAGTATGAGAATTTGACTCCAAATGTTGTTTTAATTATTTATTATTTGGGGAATTTTGTCTGCTATCATGTAATGAGTGAGTGAAAAACATAGATTAGTAATGTACCTAAAGCTCTTCGTGCTGAGACCATCTCAGCCCACATGGCTGCAGCAGTGTCAAATGGATGAGAGGAGCAGGTGCCACACACTTAGGTAATGTTTGGGACTGGGAAGGGGACTGTGATAGAGTTGGGGAAGGAAGGACAGCTAATTCTGAAATATTTAGCACATTTTTCATTGTCAAAGATAAGGGCGTTCATGGATGGTAAATTGTTTCCTGTCAACAGGCATCTATTCTACAAAAGCTCCACCTCATTGTGGGTCCGTATGGAAGTAGGGAGTAAGCTTTCGTCTTCAGTTTGAAAAATCCAAGCCAGAAAGGAAGAGTGAGAAAAGAATAATTCAGCTGTTACTTTCCTTGTCCTTGAGGAATGAGTGGGGCAAAGGAAAGAATTTATGGAAGATAGGAATGAAAGCTCTTCCAGCTGATAGCCTGCATTAGTTTTTTTAAAGACAATATCTGTGGAGTGTTATTTGCTAATGCAGGGGTAGCCATGGTTAACTCAACATCAAGTTTTTTCAGAACTTTTCAAGTCAGGGACAGGGTCAAGAAAAAGAAAAATATCACTAATTTCCCCTGTAATAATATCTTTAAGTGGAAATCATAATGGAACTTCAGACCAAATCTTACGAAGGAAACACGCTCAAAACCAAAGACAACAACAAAATAGTCTTTGAGGAGTTCTGTATCCTTTATGCTCCAGGTGCCCTACCTTGCCCTTTTGGAAAGCCTTGAGCTCCCCAGCAAGCAGCTAGGTCTCTGGCAATATCTGCCAGACTTTGGTCTGACTAATAATACTTAAGTCTCTAGGGCTGCCTGTAGTCTCAGGAAACATATATTTTTTCATTTATTCTTTTATAAAGCCCTTGTTCCTTTCACAGAGATGTGTGGCTGATCCATTGTAAATCTTTTTCTGTATGGTATTTTTAATCCTTTTGCTTTGTGCACGTAAAAAGCTGAGTATTTCTTATGCTTTTCCCACCTTTATTCTCATTAGCATAGCTCTTTCCACAGCAGTAAGCCAGAGAGGTGGGATAGTCACTTCTGCCTGGCTGCAGCCTGCTATCTGAGCAGCAGTCCTGGCCTGTTCACCTTCTTCTGTTCCATAGTGCATTTAAACATCAAGATGGGTTTGGTTCTAGTCCAGGATTTCTAGAAATGGGAACCTGGAGTTAGGTACCAAAGTGCACCCAAAATTACTGAGTGCATTGAAGTTTTGACTGGCACCAAAAAAGCTTCCTCACAGTCTAAATTTTGTAAGACTGTTATTTTTTTAGGCATCTCAAGTATTAATTTAGCAACCTAGTTTTAGATATCCAGCCCCACAGTTCTACAGGTACATGCTGAAACTCCAGCCTGTAGTGTGTTTAAGCAGCAAGATGTAGGGATAGGGTTCTTCTCATCCAGTTGCACGTGTGTTCCCCTCTCTTGCCTCCACAGCAGGAACACTCAGAGCATAGCAGTGTCTTACATTGAGTTCATGCTGGCTGGTGGCATAATCTAGCTGCTTCACTGTAAATCAAATAAGCTCTTGAAAATGTGGAGGTATCAAGTGCTGGCAGAACAAACATTTAAAAATAAAGCAACTGTTAAGATTGTAGGAGAACACCTAACCTGAATTTTTCTGTTAATTCCACCCATTTTGTCCTTTCCTTCAAGAAGTGAGGCCTGTGGCTGGAGGATGCACAAGCTGCAGCTGCTGTGTGGCTGGGGTAAGAAAGCAAGCATGGTTCTCCCGGGGGCTTTCTGAAGTCATTACCTCATGTAATTATTCTTTTAATATGAAGTACTGTAACCTAGGGACCAGTTTCTTTAGCATAGCTAATTCTGAAATATTCAGCACATTTTTCATTGTCAAATCTGTTGTGTTTAATATTAAGCAGCGTGACCAGCTAGGATGAGACTAGAAAGATGGCTCTCTGTGAAATCCCAAGCCCTATGAGGTAGCTGGTTTTTTTTCCTGGTCTTCAGCACAGTGGTGCTTTGATGAGGAGGGCTATGGACACTGAGGCAGAATGAGTTTTGGCTGTTTCAGCAGCCTGGGCTTTCTCCCACAAAGGAGGAGGAGAGTCCATAGAAGAGGATGAACAGGAGTGCAAGTCCAGCTCAGCCACAGCCACAGAATAGGATTGAGCTCAAAGGCTGTTTTTTCAGTGTTTTGTCAGTCTGGCACACACTCGCTCTGAATTTCTAACTGCACTCCCAAACTCAGTGTGGTCTGTGTTCAGGGCTAGAAGCAAAAAAACTAGAACAGAGATAGTAAAGGCTATCTTACTGCAGATTATTGGTGTATTTATCTTTCTAACCCTCATAATTTGTGAATAGGCAGGAGCTGAGTCCCACCCTAGCTTGGTGCTGCCAGCACAGCTGTTATTTCTGACCTGTGTTAGAAGGTTTAAAGGTCGTCTCAAAATGAAGAGGACAAGAAGTGTAGTGACAAAGAGGTACATTTGAAGTAACAGCAAGGTGCAATGTAACTAGAGGATATTTAAATAATTATTTTTTTTTTACCAAATTTTCCCTTCTATAGCATGACCGCTGGTGCCCTGTAGCTGCAGTTTAAGGGAATATTCATGCAAATTTTAAATAGATGATAGACAATGGGGAATTGGTTGGTTGTGATTATGATTAGCAGTGAAAACAGATACATGCACCTCAAACCACATGTTAGATTTTTCATAGGCTAGTTTATGAAGTTGCAGAGAAGGAGAATATTCAAATATTTACTCATTTTTGTAAAGTTTAAGAGATTTCTAGACCACATATTCACTAACCTTCCAGAATTTCATCAGGCTGCATGTGTACACTTTTTAGTCCTTAAACTGGTAAGATGTCATTAAAACATTCATTGACACAGCCACTGTCTACTTTAGCAAGACCTTCAACATTACTAATTCAAGTCTTCCTGCATTTGCATGCAGCACCTCAGCTACATGGCTTTAATGCTGTTCTCTGTTTTGTTCTGCTGTCAGGTATTCAGCACCAGTGTCTTCTTCACTGAAGAATTTCTATATTACAGCTCTGAATACAAGCTGGTTTGTATGCTCATGAACTAGCTCTAGGACTTGAAAAAAGCCCTATTTTATATTCTACACTGGTTAATTTTTCATTTCTCTGGCACCTTGGTGATAAGTAGTCAACACAGTTAAAAATATACATTGTGCAACAATAAATATTTTATTGGATATATAATCTGCACAATTTACAAGTTTGATTTTTCTCTGTGAGTCTGAATAAATCTATAATTTTTAATATTTGGTGAAAACTCATTTTTTATAGTATATTACTCTGTAATCACTATGAAATGTGTGATCAGGTTTTTAATGGGAGCTATAGACATTACCTTCACTCTTTTCCTAACATTGTTAAACTCTAATAAAGCTATTTTATGGGGAGGGTAGTATGGAGCAAGAAATATATGTTTCATCCTGGGAACAGTATATAATTCATATGCTAGTAAATTATAGTGTATTCCTTACACAAGATAACTTTAAGGAGGTTTTTAAAGATGTATGGGTCTAAATACTTATGTATCTAGTTTATATACGAATTTGATGTGCATTTTTTGGTTTTGTTGTGTTTTCTGGTTTATTCTGTTGGAATTAATAGATTTCTTTACGTCTAGCATGTAGTTCCTATCCTTGTCCTAAGCCCATTGCAGTAAAGGAAAAAATTCTGTTCTTTTCTATTCCAGCATTTCCACTCTACACCTACAGATTTATGTTTCTGTTCATGCTTTCATATACAGGAATGTAGAGCTGTATATTATTTGTTTTCTTTATGTATTAATAGATTAGGCTTTTACTGTTGCATGCACCTAGAAACTGTACTTGATCCAGGAGACAAAAAGATAAATTACTCTGTATGCAGTGTATTGAACTCCTATCACTATATTGTGATATATTAATTCTTCTTTAATGTATTTATCCTCACTGTGTGTCTGTGAGATAGGGAGGCTAAGTCATACTTATCTCAAAGATGGGGGATTAAGCCACCAAAAAAAAAAAAAAAAAAAAAACAAAAACACACCTAAGCAACTTGTCTAAGGCTGCACAGGATGTTTGTAGAAAAATCGTGAATGATCATAGCTCTGAGTAGCAATGTGAAGTATGGGATCACTCACCCTCTGTTCCAAGGCTTCAGCTCTTGCCTCAGAAGCTACACTTTCACTTTGCTTAAATGAAATTCCATTTGAAATAATGCAACAATTGTAAATGCAAGTACTGTAGTCTGCAAGCCATCGTTTTCCCCTGGTACTCTTGCTTTTTTGGAACTGTTGACCAGGTCTCTTGATGGAGCATGGCAACATTAGTGTCTATTTGAATATAAACAAGATTATGAAAAGAAGATATAGCAGCTGATAATTGTGGATGGGTTTCAAGGATGTAGGGAGAAAAGTATTTTCATACCATCCAAAGGATGAGCAAAAAAAAGGAGAAAATGAACAATGCCTATTATAGAAAAGTTACCCACAATAGCTGGCTACATTTAGATTGCTGAATACTTTCCAGAGAGGGGAAATAGAAGCTCAGGTGCTCAAACAGTTTGAAATTAGACTGGTGAATGTTAAAAAAAATAATAATTGTGATTAAATTGAGTCTGTTCCAATTCTAATGTTTGTTTCTGTGAATGAAGCTCATATTTGATAATGCATTTGTTCCAAAACTGGTAACCTAAATATTGATGCGTGTTTGCAAAATTGTGCTGTAGGTGCACAGATAAGCTCAAGGTTTAGAATTCCCTCGGGTAACAGGAGCTATCAGTTGTTTTTCTCAGATGAAGATGAATGTGTTTACTGTTGACAAAATAGTCTTCTTTATTCTTGTAATGGAGAACTTTAATACTGCTGCTTTTAAATGTCATCGGCCTTCCCAATATCTTTCTTTTCCACCTTATCTGCTCTCAAAAACTCAAGACGAGGTAACCTCACTGAACACAAACAGTTCTTGAAGTTTCATTAACCTCCTCTTGCCTCTTTGTGTGCACTTAGTGACTAGAAGATCTTTGCAACCACTTTAAAAGTGATTATTGTTCTGACAGTATCCTCTGTGAGCCTTGCTGTCTTGCCATTGAACTGAATGGGCTGTGCACAGGACACTATCTTATCTTGTATTTTAGCTAGGAACAGTAATCCACAGATAAAGGAATTCAATCATCTCACTATGCTAAGTAGTGCAATTTCTTTGATTTTAACCTATGGATCTTTGTGTAAAACTCCTGTAATTTCCTCTTCCTTTACTACCTCCTTTTTTGTCTCCCATCATCCTTCCCTGATTCTTCCTTTCCTTACATAAAGGTATGGCTGTCACTGCGCTGCCCCTTGCTCATCATCAGGAAACCCACCTTTCAGAGAGATCTACCTTTTTGCCATGTCTGAAGTCAGTAAGTGTTAGCCTTGTCACCCTTTATGAGAGCCCCATCATTGACTATAACCCCATGGTTGACTGCTGTGTTACGCAGAACAAGGCAGTCTGCAAGGATGTCAGATGCAGTATTGAGTCTGTGCTTTGACAATTGGAAAAGACACCGAGAATGAGATTTCACAATCCCAGAAGACCTTCGAGTGATCAATGAATTCTGAGTAAGTGAACTAGTAAGTGAACTTCTGCTGGTATAAGGGCAAAATCAAATTAGATCCATCAGCTGTTTCTGTCCTGGATAGCCACTGTCGCCCAGAAATTATACAATAAAAAAGTAACTAAATCTGATGCATGAGACAGAGGATCAATGATGTGTTAGAATAAATGCAATGTCACAGTAAATCAACCACCTAAAATACAAACCATATTCTAAGAATCTCGCCAATAAAGAGATATTTTCTATTTATAAAATTAATGAAAATTAGGACTCAGCAGACTGTTTGGAGAATAAACCTCGTTCAAAGTTCACTTAGTAAACTAGTAATGTTACGAGTCTGAGCTTTGATTCACTAATACAATACAGGCTCATCACATTACAAGGTGGCATTCTGATGTGAAAATGCTTGTCTCATTATTAATAATTGACAGAGCACGTGATGTTATTCACTACGGGAGCCTATTAACTGAATATTGGCAGCAGGATACAGTTGCAGGAAATAGCCTGTCCTTAAACATAAAGCAAAAGACATTGACTAACCAGTGTAGTTTTCATCAGCTCTTGGGACAGTGTCCACCTGTCACTATGGGAGTAGATTGCTGTGCTTGGTCTGGAGAACACCTTCTCAAAGTTTGTGCCAGATGCTGGGGCTTCTCCACTCTCCCAAGTTTTGCGTTTAAGGGGAGAATTGATGCAGTCAGGACTGAAGTGGAGTCACTGACTATAACCAGCTTTTATTACCTTGTGTTAAGGTATTGTAGAGAACGCCTGCAAAGGACCAAAGCTGTTTATGCTTGGCTGTATGCTGATTTTCACTGAGGTAGTATTTTCTTCCCTCTCTGCCTGACGTGCTGATGACGGGGGTCATGTAAGAGGCAGCTGAGTTGAATCTGGTGATAACTATGGTTTGAGAAATTTGAAGTCATATTTCAACACTCAGATCTGAATTATCAGCTTCACCCACATCTTAAGTTATTATGTAGAGAGGTAAGAAATAGAAAATACTCTTTTTTGATTTATTTTTTTTTCCCCCTAAGAGAAAGAAATTATATTCACAACTTATAGCTCTGAGGTCCTTAACTGGTTCATAATCAATCTGCAATTGTTCTTAGTTCTTCAGGGACAAGAAAGCCTAAAATATCCTAGTTTATCATTAAATTTTTCAGATTTATAGAACCAGTATTTTGTAATCAGTATAGTCTGTTCTCCAAAGTGGCAGCTGATATTGATATGTCTGCAGAAGGAGGGTTAGTTGTACCAAACTGCTGAATAGTAGCGAAGGTACTGATATCAGTGAAATGGAGCTAGCATTCTGTGCTAGGAGGGAGCTTGGGAAGGGATGTGGTCTTTTCACTTGGCAGGAAGGGGAATGTTATTTTCCTCTTTCAGGTTAATCTTATTTATAAACTATTAGCTTTGTGTCAGTTACCCAGCAAGATGAATTTTTTTTCCTAATAATAAAACGGCAAGAGACTTGTAGACACACTGAGTTACAGCATCTATGGCATCTCATTATTATGGAGCAAATGGTCTCTGGATGCTATAGTATATTCAGACCAAACCTATTCTTCACTTCTGTTCTTAATTAGCAACTAAAAGAGAAATAATTTTGCTGTCATCACAGCACAATAACAATCAGGGCAAGGCAATGCCCAGTGAGGCTTGATCTAAATCCTGTAGCACTAAATGTTCGAACAAACAAATCCCCCCACCCATATTCCTTACTTTGATTTATTAACTTAAGATGAATGATTTCGTTGTCAAAGTCTGTCAGTGCTGTGCAATGAAAATACAATCGGTGGCAGTGCTCCATGTGTGAAGCCACTCATGGTATCTAGCCTTAGACATTAGCACTGAAGGTCCAATCCTAGCCCGCTCCCCACCCCCATTCATTAGCTTTCTAAATCCTTCTGTCTTTGTGGAATCACTGCAGCAAGTTGAAAATGATATATGTAATGAAAAAACCCTGTCTGCCTAGCTCGGAGAGGGTGGAGAAAAAAGGCTGCTGAGCATTTGCTGCTGTGTTGATTCCAGTGACGACTGGCACACATGTTATTAGGGAAGCTCACCAAGAGCAGAATATTAAGGCACAAAAGGGAAAGTCATTGTTTCAAAAGATTTGCACCTGCCCTGGTTGGTTTTGTTTCCTTTTCGAGTGCTATGACCAAATGCACTTAGAGACTTCAGTGGTAAAGAAATGCAGATGTCTTTTGAGGTTTTGTTATAGTTTGGGGCTATTTTCAATATTATGCTATAAATACATCACTATCTTCTCACTATGGGTACCTGAAGAGCAAGAAACCATACAGGTTCTGTTTCAAGTGCAGGCAGAGGGAACAGCACTGTGTCATATCGGAATATGGTTCACCTCAGAAAATGATGGGTGTGGGAAAATACTGACAGGCAAATATTGCTGAGGTTTTGTAAACTATGTACACACACCAATATGGTGGTTATTTAAAAAAATGCTTCACTTTTCTGCATGACACAGAAAAGGTTTGATTTTTCAGAAGTGCTGGATTTCACAGTGTTAATCTAAGTCAATGACAATGTGGGTGTTCAGCATCTCTGATGCCAACCTGTAATTGTACTTGATAAGCCAGGGTAAGGAACCTAGATGTTTAAAGATCTTGTGCATAATAGAGGACTCAAGCACATCCTGCCTCATAACGTGAAACAAAATCTATCCCATAGCTATACAACAGTGGCTGTTTTCTTGGTGGGAATGTAAATCTACTATAGTTCAGATGTAGCATAAGCTATCAGTTTAGCAATGCAGATTTAGGGCTTGAAGCTCTATGGCCATCACTTTGCTTTCAGTGAATCTACATACAAACTGATGTGGTTTGGGCACAGATTTCAGTTATATCTGCATCCACAATACACCACTATGCTCTTCCTTCAGGTGTCTGGACAAAAACGTGTCTGTTTCTGAAGCTCTTTTGTGTCACTGGCCTGTAGAATGTATCTTGGAGCCAGATGTTATTCTTGTCTGCTGGACTTTATAGTCAGATTATGTTGTTAAAGATGTTTTTTAATTGACTTGGTATTTGTCCCACGTGCATCATATAATCCAACTGTTGTTTGTATCCTGGTATACCTTGAGGTACCATGGAGATAAAAGCTTGTTTAATGCCCAACATGCTGAAAAGTTTTATTATGAAAAAGTCCTTGCCCTGGAGTGTTTTGTATTTTCAACTAACATGATGTGAAAAACAGGAGGAAGGAAAATGGAAAGCATGGGGAAGTGAAATGAGTTGCCCAAGTTCTGGCAGCTGGTTTCCAGCTTGTAATCCAGTCCCTGAGCAATGAATCACACTGCTTACCAAAGGCCAATTTGTGAAGGAATGAGCTCCTACTGGGAAGCAACAGGCTAGTACATGCCTATTGACTTCCCTGCCAGATCTTCCCTGTCTTGGCTCTGTGCTGTGCTTTACCACTTAGCACAACGTCCAAACATATTCATAGCATAGCTCAGAGGCAGCAACAGACTCAGAAAAAAAACACAGATGACCTTTTTGTGTGTGTGTGCCTGTGTGTCTGTATGCGTGCATACATACATACTCCTTGGGATGGCAGAATATTAGAAACAGTTACAACTACATTTGATTAATGTCTTTCTCAAAATCCGCTTTGAAAAACAGCCTCAGGAATTAAAATGATAGACACGTAGTGCTAATCAAAATGATGCATATTTTTAAGAGACAGAAACGCTGTGCTAACTGTGCTGAGTCTAGAAGTGCTTGCTTTTTCTTATAGTCCAAGATACGCTTTTGCTTCTGCAGTCTTAGCATTGGACTTCCTGAATACATTGGGCTCTTGTTAGGGTTTATGGTCAGATATTACTGAAGAACAGATGGCTTCTCCTTTTGAATTGAGCAAATACGGAGAAAATTTACTTTCAAGTTCTATGTCTTTTAAGCTATTGTGATGCTTAATAGATATTCTTTTAAAAAGATTGTCTCTTGTCAAAGTCATAAGTGTAAGAATCCACTTTGTGCTGTTTGCCTTCTTTCCCAATATGATTCCTTCATTGCATATATTAGATATTGGAAAAATTTTTTGAGTGAAAACATCAAAAATGTGTTTATGCCAAGTGCTCTCAAGTTCTGAATCCTATTCTTTGTGGACTGTAGGATGTACTGCTTTGTTGTCTTTTACCTTTCTCCTCCTGACAATTTTCTTTAAAAATAGCCCAAAAGAAACAGATGACAGCCTAACAAAAAGTCCACCCTGTACCACGTCCCCTCCTCCAGCCCTTGAGCCTCTTGTTCTAACAAAACTTCTTTGCTTTCCCCTTTGATTCGCACAAATATACCTTCAGAATTTTTCAAACATTGCAGTGCATTAAATGCTACAGCAGATGGTGCTTTTTGACGATGCCTTTCTACATGAAGCAACACTTTGTAGTGTATGCTGCATTATCAAAAAATCAAACATGTAATTATGCAAATATGTATGCCTTTATAATAATCAAGTTTTATTGTAAATGGTTGATGCACATCAATTTGATCCTGTAGTGCTGCTTTAAGTGCAGTTTAAGTGGCTTTTCAGTGTACCCAGAGGCAACACAAATGCATCTCTGGAATATTAATAAAATCCTGAATCTTTGAGACACCAACTGGTACAACATTGCTTATACTGATTGAAACTAAATGCTAATCCTTTCTTTTATTTAAAAAAAAATAAAAAAATCCCCTTTGTTATTTAAAACGCTGATATTAGTGTGATATGAAGGGCCATTTTATTTTAAATTGTATTGTAATGTAGTTGTTAAAATAATGCCTAATCATACTATATTCAGATTCCACAATGTAAATTTGATGAGAGAAGAATCCAGTCATTTTACAACCATGAATACGGAGATGTATGTTAATATGTCCAGTTTTTCTAATTCTGTAAATTTATTAATGAAGTAGCTGTTTTCAGGTTTCAGTCCTGAATGCTACAGCTTCCAAGTAACTGATATCTGAGTGCTCACTAGAGATGGGTTTTCTTCTGATATTCAATAAATGTAAACTAAATACTCATGGGAAAAAAAAAAAATTCAGCAATGATTTTGGCATCCATAATGAAGTGTAAACTTTATTACTGATCTGATCCTGGCTTTTAGACATTGGTTAACTTCACTGGTCTAAAGACAGCCGTCTCTCTGAATGCACACATACACATTCTGCTGTGGTTTCAGTTAGCAGATGGGCTGTGGATACAGATAAACCAAGACTGTAAATTATGTTTTGCCTGTTTGTTGCTCCTGTTCTGAAAGGCAGGGCACAAAGGGAGGAGATTCTGTGGCTCGTGGAGAGAAGGCAGTAGCTGTATCCTACACTCCCCTTTACCACTTCCATTAGGCTGGGTGCTCATTTTTTGAGGTTGCTATAAACAGGGGTTCAGTTAACCTGAACCCAGATTGAGAAGGTAAAGATATGTGTGTGCTTCAGTCCTTGCACTTTCTATGCCTTCCCCAAAACTAATTTCCTGTAAACTTCACAGAGATTTATATGTTGGGCTTTCACTCTGTAAAATTTTTGCTTTCGTTTTGGATCCATTTTATCTTCTTTACCATCTCTCTGCTCCGCTATTTTGGTTTCACGCTGCTAGTTCCTGTCTCTCTGCCCTTTGTCCTTCCTCTGCCTCCTTTCACTGCTATTTTTTAGCTTCCTCTCCATGGTTATGTGTTACCCTCCTCCACTTTTCCCCCTCACAGATTTTGTGTCCCCTGTCAGCCTTCTGCTCCTCAGAATTTTTTCAAAATGTTTCTCTTGGTTTCTCCATTTGGCTCCTTCGTCCTTCCGCACACATGTATTTCCTCACTCCCGTTCTGCTTTCCATGTTCCCCTTCCAGGTTTTACTGTGGATGATTTCTGTGCTTATCTTTTTTGTTTTGTTTTGTTTTCTCCTTGTTTTTCTCAATTCAGATTCGTTTAAAATATTGCAGGAAAAGCTGCTCTTGTGAAATTTAATTCAGATTGCTCTCGGAGCAGCTACTGGCCTGAGTCAAACCTGGCCCTAGGGGATAGGAGGTCCTTAATGGATAAAAACTCAGCTTCAGAACACTACCCAAAATATTGGCAAGGAGAACATAGATATCAAACCATAGCCTATAGTATCTGAAACCTCTTCCCACAGTTTTGACATGATCTAGTATTTTGAGGGTGGTGTTTGAGTTTGGGTTGTCTTTTTTTTTTTTCCCAAAGGAAGGAATTTCTCCTTATTTAGCATTCTTGTGACACTAAAGCAGAGAAAAGACATCATGCATCTTGAGAAGGCACTAGGGCCCCATAAATTCACAGTACAATTTTGCTTATTTTCTTAACATATAAAACCACATAAACACTAACTTTTGGAAAGCTATTGCAAGAAAATTCTGGGTCAATAAAATGCCTTCTCTTACTCAGAGAGCAGGTTATTTACAGTAATCAGAGATGCTGGAAAATAACTGAGAGATTTTTCTGAACTGAAAAAAGCTCTCTGGGGACTTCAAATTAACAGAAACATTTTCATAAAATTATAAAAATTAAATATATAAAGAAACAACTTTGTAAAAGTAATTGACTATTGCCTTCGGCTGTTGCAACTTTATTTTCATGTATACAAACCTGAAAGTAAAATTGATTAACAACAAAAATGAAACTTGCTGACTTGCTGTTTTTATTATCTGTGACCACTATGAACTTAGTTTGTTTTTTACACTATATTTTGTCTCAATATCTTAAATTATATTTATGCCAAAGTTACTTGGTTTTTAAAAGCTATGCCTTCTAACCGATAGTAGCCTTTTAAATATATATCCTGTATATCTGTAGTACCGAACCAAAGAAGCTGTCTGAGTTGGCTTATTTGATTATTCACATAAGAAAGCAGCCAGTTTTTTGAAGCTCAATGAGCAAATATTTTTTATCAGTTCCATAAATCTGTTTGTATATTAAAAAATCTGTAAGTATTTTAACCTTTTGATTGCATTTAATATTCAGAAACCAAACAATAACCTGCTCTGTTTCTGATTTTTATTTCAGTTTTATGGCATTTCAAGCTTCCTGTAAAAACAATAATAACAATATCTGTACTTTGTGCCTTGATTTAATTTGCAAAGCCACCTAGACAGCCACACACTTTAGGAGGTTTGGGTTTTTTTTAATAGGTTCTATGTCAGGCAATGCTTCAGACGTGCTTTGCCTGAGTCTTACATGGGGCAAAGCCTTAATTAGAAGAACACAGTATTTTACTGTGATTTTGCACTGTTCAAAAAAGAAAGAGAAATCAAACTATAATTTCATAAATGGCAGTTAAAAATCCATCTCTGAAGACCTGTAGACTTGCAAGAAAAATAGAAAAAAAAGAAAAAAATTCTTAATGGATAATGTTTGTGATACATAAACTTGCAAAATACTGAATGAGAGGCTACATTCTATCTTTGAAGAAAAGATTGAAACTCATGGTCAATTAATACAATATTTCATAAGATGTTTGACTTCCCAGGCTGCATTGGTTACATAACAGAGAATAAACTATGAAGACGATAAAGCTCTGTAATTGCCCAGTGTTTTGTTCTCTCTATACAAACCTCTGATTACTGGTGTAGCTAGCAATTTGATATAAATCCTCATACAAGCAAAGTTCAGGCACGAGTGATTTTACTTCTAGCTTATACCCAATGGTGTATAGGCTTTCTATAGCTTTTGGTTTACTTTCAAATGTGTTTCCAGACTTTATCCTCTATTCTACCTACTCTGGTGGTCTATATTAGACTGCAATCACATCTCAGTTATGGATCTTGTGTAGAGTGTGAACAAGGTTTTAATGTGTGATTGCAGGTCTAAAACTCTTAAAAGCCTTAAAACCCTTAAGAGCAACCATTCCTTGCTTACATTATGAAAAATCATCTCTCAGCTCGATGGGAAGAGTATCTGATACCTCCCCAGCAAACACTCCTCAATACTTCCACTGATGAATTCCTCACAAGATCTTCAAATGAACATCTGTTCTCATAATCACTTCTTCTGGTGGGCTGAAATGCTTTAGCTCTGACCATTTATGAATATATTTACTCTTTGGGGGATAACTTATCTGAATTCAAAGCCTAAGCTGTGTCAGTGCGGGTGTGAAGGTGTAATGTGAAGGTGGCAGGTGTAATGACCATCGAAAAAAAAAAATCTATGATTATAATACTCCTTAGAGGAAAAAACATAAAGACAGACACTGTTTGGTGTTTGGGTTTTTTTTTAAATGAATCCTACTAACTCCCACCTTTTATCATTTCCTTCTTTCTTCAAATTTCTCCACAGAGAAATTTAAGTTTTAAATTTAACAGAGATTAAGAGACACATTTTTTCCATGAAGAAATTTAAGTGCAGGAATATGTAGTTTTGTACTAATTATTTTTTATTCTAATTCTTTGTACATTATTTATAGGTGCAATATAAGAAGTATTTTGTCATTAAAATGCTCTCTATGAAAGTATGAATAAAACAGTTTTTTCTCCAAGCAGATTTTTGGTAAATTTCTCTACCAGTGGAAGCCCAGGTGCTATCCCCTGCTGCATGTTTGTCTGACTTGCAGCGTGATTTAAAGGTCTGGAGTCCTAAGGTAAGTCCCAGATATAAAAGCTGTCCTTACAAGGCAAACCCAGGCTCAGTGTTCTTCTCTCTCTAATCCTGGAGGCTCCAGCTTGGCTCAGCCAACTGCAATACGGGCAGGAGTACTTCTCCTAGGCTTCATAGGTCAGTTGGCGCCCTTCGAGTGATATGATAAGGGCTATGGCACTCTCTGGGTTAGTGGAAAGGCACAAAAGAAAGCTTTTCTAACCATTTTAACTATGATATTGTGTTTTTTTCCTCCTGATTTTATAATTTGGGTTTTCCCTTCTTTCCTCCTGGGGAGGATATAGAGGACTGTATCTTATGAGTTATGTGAGCAGTTGCAACCACTCCATGTACCTCAAGTAATAAGGAAATGAGTAAACCAAATTTATAGGAGCTAGTTAAATAGTCCTGAAACAACGTGTGCTCCAGGCTGTGTTCAGGAATTAGCGTGCTTGGTTAGTAAGATATTAATCCTGCAATTTCCTTGTAAGAAAGAACTTCTGAGATCCGCGAAGTTCTGCTGAGAGCTGTGGAACTTGCTGTTGACATCCTTCCCACGTGGAGAAAACTGTAACATCTATTTTTCTTTATTTGTGATTACAGGAATGTTTCTTGAGAAATGTTCAATGGAATAGTTTTTCAAAAGAAAGTCATTGAAACCAAGCTTCCTCCCACATGTATCCCAGAAAAGCCAGCTGCCCAGTGTATTGGCTAACAGTGTAAACCAGGCACAGTTACTCCAACCACAGGTGGGTGGTTCCGCAGTAGGATTTCTGGCTACTGAAGGATAGATCTGTCTCGCTTTTGGTGTAAAGCTTCAATAAGCTGACTGTTCCTCTCAATATTTATCTGACAGTATTGAAATATCTTATGGAACAGAATTCCTTTTTTTTTTTTTTTTTTCAGGAAGTCCTGTGTTTGAAGTCTGTATTTTCTTCTGACTCTGAAATTCTGATGAAATTTCTGAACATTTTCGTTGCTATCTTCTTAAAAACTGTAGGCTGAATTTCAGGGACGTATCCATTGCTACTTTGTTCAAGAAGGTTTTATGCTTCTAGGAGGTGGTCTTACCACAATTCTTTGGCAGTCTATTACTTTGCATCTTCAGATTTTAACTCTGAATTTGGAGGGAGAGTTTTTTTTATCCTGTTTCCAAGTGAAGTGAGACCTGTGTGGTAGAGCTGCTTTGCTCCTCTTTTCCAATGCCTTTCCTCAGATAATTGTTGAGCCATTTGACCAATTTCAACCAAGTTTGATGGAAAGGGAGGCCTGTAAGAGACATGAAGTTTAGGAAGAAAACAGATGCCTGAGTATGTCTAAGGAATCTGAATTAGTACCTCTCCAAGTGAAAAGTGATAGAGAACCAGAAGGCAGCTCACCAGCCTCGGCGGAGTCTGTTACCTACCCCTGTGAAGAAGAGGTCAGGGAGGGAACCTCTGGGGGCTGGCACCTCAAGGACATGGGAAGCACCATGTGATGATATCACAGCGAGATGTTTGTCAGGGGATTTACAGTTAGATATTCCTTAGGAGCAACTTGTTATCTTGTGCTTGGGTCTTTGCAGTGTGACAACAGCTGTGTAATATACTTTACAAGAGGACCAAAGAACATACCTACCTTGGGGTGGCTAAGTTAGCCAGAACTGACAATCAATTGTTAAATAATTAAATTGTTTTAGCTATTAATTGTAAGTGAATGTTGTTTTTAATTGCACTTTAATAATGCCATGCCCTTTATAACCAAAACTAATGTTTTCTCTCTCTCTGTTTTTGAAGTACATGTCAGTTTAATTAAACTATTAATGGTAGACAGATTTTTAAGTACTTTATATTCTTCATTAAATTGTATCTGTTCAACAAGCATAAACAGGAAAATAGACTCAGTTAGAAGCAGATTCACATTCTGCCTGATAAATCATTCATCATCAGATAAGATGATGAGGCACGCTTGTTTTTCTGTAGGCTCACAATGATAAACAAATCCACTTTTATATTATAATATTTATTGAGTTCATAGAAAAATAAACAAGACTGTTCACTTTTAATATTAACAACAGGCCTGAAAGTTATTCTTTGTCTTTATGACTGGTCAGTGAATGAAAAGCAGTATCTCGATGGTCTGAGGGTCAATGTCAGTTCATTCTGTCTGAGGTGCTTGTTAGCAGACTATTTCTCTGGTCTAAGATATAGTTCTTCCAGTACCACTCAAGTGCGGTAATGAGGAATATTTCTACTGTTCCTACAGCATTACCTAGTAGTATCTGGAAAGAATTAATATATCTTTTGATTTTGCAGAAATTATATAGTTATAAAGTAAATGTTGAGTTAGTCTCTATCCTTGTAGGATCCATTGCTAGAAGGATGATAAAAACAATTTTTTGAAGATCGTACAGGACAGACTTATGTCAAGGTGCTAAGGTCTGCACATCCTAATGGGTTGTTAATGGGCTAACGGGCAGAAATTAGGAAACGCTGCAGCAACTGCTCATGATACATTCCTGTGCATGTTATACAGGCAGACAAAGATGTAACCGGTTATAATAGAGACAACAACGTCCTTCCTTTGTGTGGCAGATCAATCAATAGCCGGGCATGTGATCTTGTTCACTATTATGTTAGTAATGAAACCTTCTTGTGATGTGACAACTGTGGAATAACATTTGGTCACAAAGCTGGTGTTAACAAGCACAACTGGCACTCTGGTAATTAGACTGATTTCTGGTCTAGTTTCACAGATTGTCGATAAATGCAGTAAACAACAGGCTGCTTTCTTTCAGAACAAGTCATATGAAGTCGTCATCCATTTGACGGTATGCACTCCACTCTCCTTCGGTTTTTTTATCAGACTGTGGCAAGGTAGGGATGTGCATATATTTATTTATAAAATCATGTGTCATAACAAACATTGTTTAATGATTGCCTAATTAATCTCAGCCTTTTTTCCTTTTGGGAAGAACACTAATTTTTCTGTTACACATAGTCAGTTAGATGGAGATGTTCTTCCTCAGATTTCCAATGTTCTCCCCTCTGAAGAAGCTGTGTCTGCTATGCACAGCCATTAATATTGTTTAAGGACAAACTGATATCCCTGGTTTAAAAGGACAAGAATGTAGATCATATATAATTGTAGCATAATTTCTTACATTAGATGGAATAACTAAATTCAGCCATGGAGTGCTAGCTAGCTTTTCCATCACTGACTTAGGACTGTTATGTCAAATCTCATTTGCTGTGTTCTGCTCTTCCCGTGGACTGCAATAGCAGAAAGTTAAACTGTAGTTTGGTCTTTTCACCTGCATGGTAGAGTAAGAAGGAGCAGGAGCTCCTTCCCTATGTCACATACTTCCTCCAAGCCCATAGCCTGTCTCTGCACATAGGAAAATGTCTGAGTGTTGTAGGTTTGCCACTTTCCCTTTCAAAGCAAGTGAATTGATTCAACTGAGGTAGGTCTGGGGGAGCTGCTCAATTTTGCATTGGCTGCATGGCAAATCCTAAACCCGAGGCACTGTAACGTGGATGCTCCAAATCATTGTAAATTTCTCCACTTGCTATACTTTCACAAGGTGTGTTCAGGAACTGGAAAGTGTGTAGGGGATGGTGAGTGGTGCCAGTGTCATGATGTGTCTAGGCACTAGTGCTACCTAGCGCTTTGCTCAGATCTGCTGAAGTCCAGCTCTGTGCTGATCTCAAGGATCCTTACTGGTATGATTTGAGTGGGGAGAGTTTCTTTCTCATGCTGCTTCATGGTTTGAGGACTTACTATAACTAAATTTACTTTATAAGATCAAGAGAGCAGTGAGCATCTCTTCATGGCTGTTATCGATGGCTGCCAGATCCTAATTCCCTGTGCAATCAATGAAAAGCAGTAGGGAGGAGTGTTTTACAGTAGGTGCCCAGTTTTATGCAGGATTAAGGCAGGAAGATGTCTCATTAGCAGGCAGTGAACATAAAAACTAAATTCATGCTCATAAACCAGGGAGAGATTTTGGACAAGTTCACTCAGCCGTAGGTATCAAGAAGTTAGAGGGTATAAATAGCAGCGAATTCAGAATACTAATCTGAACAGTTGGAAACTAAGGTCAAAAGTGTCTGTTGCTGTTCCCTTCAGAGCACTCTCTGTTCTGACAAACCGCTAAAAAAGGCCAATGAGGCACTGTAAGGCTTGTCGGTTTGTACTGCTGAAAATCCTACAGGCTCCTAGGAAAGGAGGACTGTGTAAAGTAATAGAGGAATATCTGGGGTTTTGTCTGATAGAGCAGAACAGTGTGTACGAAGGGATTACAAGAGGTCTGTGGGTGTACCAAAATGCCAAGCGCTCAAGGAAAGGGCCGGGTAAGAATCTCTTCTTTGACTTGTGGCTGGCTGGAGGTCGTACAATTTTGAGTGAAACCTCATGTCATGCAATCCCAGCTTGGTTGGGAAGGGACTACGGGAAGGCTTTAGGTCTGACCTCTTGTTCAAAGCAGGGTCAGCCATGAGGGCAGACCAAGGTTGCTCAGAGTTTCATCTGGTCTACTCTTGTGAACCTCCAAGGATGGACATGACACAGTCTTCCTGGAACCCTGCTCCACTGATGTTTCCCTGCCCACTTTAAAGTATAAACATACCTTTTCATCAATTTCTTCAGTTCCAACATGATTTGGTTTCGAGCCAGTGCTTCTCAGAGCTATACACAGCTTTCTATGTATAGTTATTGATAAAAGACAGATCTGCTGCTGATGCAGCACTGAGACTGCATTCACCTGTCAATGGGAGTCCATAAGCAATGAATCTTTTTTGGTGCAGGAAGTCAGAAAATAAAGTCTCAGCTCCTAGAAGAGACAGGGTTCAAGGAGCACTAGCTGCAGTAGATGACACAAATGATCACGTAATTTAAAAAAAGAGGTGGCTTCTCAGAACATGTGTGAAAGTGTCACATGTTTGGAGGAACAACCTATGCATTTGGAAGACAGCTGAAGAAACAAGACAAGATGTTTTGCCTTTTGTATTATTTAGGCTCTGGTATTTTGAGAAGGTTTTACCACACAAATGATTTTATCAAGGGATGGCAGTATAGAGTGTTTCCAGCTACGTGGCCGAAAATCTGAGCCATAGCTGCATCCATTTAGACCTTCCCACTGCACTGTCTGTACAAAAGGGTTTTTGTCAGGAAGGAGCACAGTGTTTTTCCTTCTTAAGGGCATATTTCACATTCTAAATCAATTTCTTTGGTAAGATTGAATAAATTCTACTTCACTAACTTTGATTTTTAAAGAAATGAAAGGAAAAGAGTACAGCTAGTGACAAAGAAGTTGCCTTGGCATTTTGTGTTTATTTGCCATCAGTTACTTCCATATTAAATTGTTCCATTTACAAGCTAATATAATCTTTTTTTCTCAGTGCCTGCTGTTCCATCTAGTTGTGGAAAATGGAGCTCAGTTGTTTATGACCTGCACTGTACTTCATCACTAACATTCAGCAAGTGTACAAGTTGTGGATCAAGAATAAAGCTTTGCTTGTGGTGGCACAGCACGAGGCAAAATATAATGCATATTACTATGGCACACCTGTGCTGGGTTTCCCTTCCTTATTGTGTTAAAAAGTTTGCTTTGTTAGCAGGCAAAATAGATATCACTTAAGGGGCCAATCTTCTCTGATTGGCATATCTGTTTCCTATTAACATTAATGAGTAAAAGGGACATATGTTGACAAGAGAGCAGACGCTTGAGGAAGCAGATAAGTGCAGGACAAGGTAACATTTTTATAGTCACTTTTCTGACCATAGCTACTCTTGAACAGCCATATAATTGAACTTTTGGACTCTCTAAATATAAAGATTGCAGAATGTGTTTGTATTACTTAATACCTGGCAAAAATCTATCAAGAAAGGCCAGTCCTGGTCTTGATTTTTGAGAAAACAGGGTGCCAGCTTTTCCCTAGCCTGTGCTTAGATCTGTCCTCAGTACAGCACCTCTTGACACCCTTCCCACACTCTCGATAGTTATCGTCCAGTTTTCATCTCCCCTGTGGAAATGGTTAGTTAAAAATTCATTACGAAGAAGGCTTTGTCACTATCTAGAGATCTCAGATTTTTTTGCACCTTTTTCAGACTGGTTTTGAAGGCATATGAAAGAAAGTGGGGGAGAAGCATGACAATCACCGGTGATCTGGCAACAGACAGGTGTTGTGACTCTTGGGGATGTCCAGCAGCCCATGCAGTCTCAACCTACTGTCATGGGAGGTAGATCATGATAGCTGGAGGGCAGGGATCAGCTCTTCCTGAAATGACAAAGGTCTAAAGCATTTCCCCAGTGTTTAGTTTAGGTAGAGATGCTTACTTGTCTGGATGTTTTCCTTCAGATGTACCATATATCTGTCTTTCCAGCTTCTCAGCGAGAGTTAGATCCTGAATTTCTAACTTGACTGGATAAGGCAACTAGCCAGAGAAATCAGAGATTAGCTGAGGATTTCTAAACTAGGCTTACTGGGGAGCCTGAGGCTCATTCTGGTTTTTCAGGCTGCAACAGTAGCCAAGAACATTTACTCCCATTTCCACTTGGCAAAGAAGATTGTGTCTGACTGTCGTGTGTCTGACTGTCGTGTGTCTGCCTGCCTGTCCGTCTCTCCGTCTGTCTTTCTGTATCTGTCTCCCTGTATCTTTCTCCCTCTCTGCCTCCTTCCCCCTCTGTCACCCTCTCTCTCTGTCTCCCTCTCTGTCCATCTGTCTTCTGATATAGGCTTTATTGCAGTTACTACTTGTCTGTCTTTCCCAAATTCAGTTAGTGAAAAACTACTATTTGGATGCCTTTAGCTAATACTCTGAGTGTCCATTTAAAACAGCTTGATGCAGATATGATGTGGCAAAACTGAACACATTGCAGCTGAACCCAAATCAGACAGTTTCATTTACAAAGTTAACAAACAAAAAAAGTATTTTTATTCTGCGTCCAAAGCAAAATGCTTAAATATTTGATGATTTTTTTTTCCCTTCTGTTTTTTAGTAAGTATTTTTTCAGTCATAATACATTTGCATTTCATAGTGGTAAAGTTATTTTTAGAAATTAAAAAAAAACCCTAACACTTTGGAATCTCACTTTTAAAATGCTAAAAAATGTTTTGACATAAAAAAAAAAAAAAAAGAAAAAAAAAATTTCCTTCTGCTTTTTCAGCCAAAGCTGTGTCCTGTACTGAGCCCGATGACAAAAATGGCCTCAGTTCCCTTGTAACTCTGCTTGTCAGCGAAGGCAGCCCCACAGGTTGAGGGGGATGCATAGCCCTGCCTGGAGATGGTGGCCAGTGCCGTAAGCGCGGTGGGCGGTCTGCTCTGTCCTATGGGTGTTACTGCTGTGCTCCACAGACTTGCTAAATTGATTTCAATAATTTTCTAGGCTCACCTCAATGTGCTGCATTTGTATCTATGAAGCACCTGTGATTACGGTCTAGGCAGGGCATGATTAAAAAGAGGTACTTATGTGCACAGCTCTTCCAGTGATTTTATCAGACTCTAACCTCTTTATTTAAAATGTATCTGTAAAGAAAATGTTGGTTAAGCATACCTAACACTGGTGGTGTCTGCATAAATACGGAGCCAGACTGAGTCAAAGTACCAAGGAGGGCTGATGGCCCTGTGTGTGTTTGTGGTGTGTTGAACCGAAGGCTGTGCTGCTGGGAGGACTGCAACCTGAGCAGTCAGGGAGGGTCACCACCACCACTGCTGCGCTTCGGGGAGGACCACCACCACTCTGCGCTGCCTAGCATGGGGCAACATGCTGCTGCTCTCCAAAGCCATGGGAGGTGGCTCCTCCACAGCCCATGTGTGACTGTGACTCTTGCCTAGAGACATTGCTGCCTATCTTCCTGCTGCCCAGACAAGTTTTGTTAATGTCTGGGTAAAATCAAAGCCTGGTTACTTTTTCAGTGTTTCTGCTGGGGAGACGGCTTCCTGACACATTTGAGATCCTTTGTCATTTGGAATCATTGAGCCAATTTAGTTAATGTTTAATTTTTGTTGGATTTATAATTGTTGTCATGTGTCAAGAGGTCAGTTTAGACAGCTCGCTAAGCTGCAAAAGCTAGCAACAAATCCAATCAAGTGAATATCCTTTCATTTCAATGGCTTTTTCTCTCCTTGTTTCAAGCCCAGAAGGAGGCCTTAAAGTTGATGAGAAGATAAATTCAATTATACTTACAGCTGACTTTAGCTCTTAGCTCTCATACTACCTTTCCCCATCTTTACCATCCATCCTATTGCAATCGTTTAAATTTGCCCCAATAGTAGTTTGCCTATTAGCTTTGCTAATGAATTTACTAGTGCAAAAGACCACTTGCAGGGCTGTCCTAAACATAATGAATGTAATTATTTAGCAGAAAACCAGAGCAGCATCTTTTTCTCTCTTGACAAGAATAATTCTTTATTCTCTCATTAGCTATGTGCCTTGGTCTCAGTAAACTAGTTATTGACCTGCTCATTTAAGGAGCTTCACTCTAAATGTTTCTTCCCTTATTTAACTCAGACAAGTTCCTATAATTTCCCCTCACCATGCAGTGCTAGCCAGTAAAATGTAACCATTGTTCATTTGTTGTGAAGAGAGCTGGAAGACAGGAAGCTATTCTTAGATGGATGCTCAGCCTCCTGAGCCCTGCTTGCTTGTCCCTGGTTATAATGGATACAAAACTGTATGGGGCTTAGTAGACATCATGTAAACTCTATGGGAAATCTGAGCCAATGAATCATGGAGACAGACCCCTACTGAGCATTGTGTGTCTGAATAGACTGCAAATAGATAGAAAAGCAGCTTAAGCAAGAGGCTTTCATATGACAAGAATGCATAAATTAGAAATGAATTGAGAGTATCTGTTGTTTTAAGCCAGTTGGATTTTTACTTTCTGTACCATTTCCCTGTTGTAAAAACCCACTAATTACTCAGACTATGCTGAAGACTGATATAGTGTTTTTTCATCATTTTTGTTGCTCTTCACACATTCTCTGCTGGATTGTGGTGCCTCAGCCTGGTGGTGCCATCCCACGCTGCCTCCTTAGCAGCTGTACAGATACCCTGTCCCATCCAGCAGTGTCTGCTGGGGCATCCCTGGAGACTTTCATCTGGAGCATGACATACAAACCAGGGGAGAGCAGGACTCCAACAGTGTCAGGGCTTTACAGGCTCACCTCCTAGCCTGGGCACAAAAGTCCCCAGCCAGGACCACAGCACCAGCTGAACTGGGATTATCCCATGGCAGCAGCAACAGCCTCACATCTCAGCCTTGCAGTACTCAAGCACTAGCAGCACTCAGTTGCTTTCTGCTCTCCTTGGGCCATATGCATGACTCCTGCCTGTTGCCACCCTGACCATCGGTGAGTGAAAGGGAGTATGGCATTTCCAGGTAGCCCTCTCTTGGAGTCAGCCATGGGTTAACCAAAGAGGATATCCCAGGGACACTAAGGAGCAGAGTCTGGATCTGAGCTATCTCGAGTCTGGTGGGCTGTGGGTAGAGAGGCTTAGTTCCAAGATGATGGCTGTGTAATGGAGGCAAGGATGAGGAGAGGGAAAAATCCCAAGATCTAGCCTTTTCCTAGCCTCCTGGTAAAAGCCTGACCCCAGAAGGGATTTTTTGCTTAGGGATTCATTAGGCTCTTCTGAGAGGGATACTCCCTCGCTGCATTTATCGTCTGCAGGTGGGGAACAGACAGCACTGACAAACCACATCTCCTGCTGATCATACATTACCACTGTCCACTCAGCAACAGCAAGAGAACCACACAGGAAACAGCTACCATCTCCTCAGCTTTCTCTACAGCAGTGTCACAGATCAAAGGCCAGGAGCGGTAAGTTTTTGTCCTCTCCCCCTGCCTTTCCAGCTGAAGCCCAGTGTATTGTCTGTGCTGTACCTCTGGAGCATCTGTCTCCTGCTGCAGCCCTGTGCAAACCCTGTGGGGTGCAGCTGGCCGAGGGTGTGGAAGGCGCTCTGCCAGCAACAGCTCCAGCATGGCACAAGGCAGCGGAGGATGGTAGTGGGGCGGGCAGAGACTGTGCAGCCTGGGGAAGGGCTGGCAGTTCTGGTGCAAGTTCAGCTGCCGGCTGTGAAAGGGGCTGGGGTACTGCCTTCCTTTGAGGCAGTACCGTCTTGGCTGTAGCTGCCCTTGCACATCCTGCACACAGTGAGCTGGCTGCACAGGCAGTGTGATGGTGCTGTCGGGTCTCAGAGTGTGGTCATGTGCTGGCATTTGCAGGAGAAGGACTGAAGCTGGCAGCTGCTGTGGCCTCAGAAGCAGCAGCAATCATGTCTGCTCTGGGGTGGCTGATGTGGTGGTGGTGGGTCTGGAGACAAAGTGCTGGTGGGTTCAAGGGCTGGCAAATGAAGCTCCATGTAATGGCCAACCACAGTTTTGTTACTTGCTTTTTGATTGTTTTCTGTTGTTTGTTTTGGTTTGGTTTTTTTCAGTGCCTTTTTTTGTTAACTTTGCCATTTTCTAAGATGAAGTATCCCGTCTATAATTGTTCACAGATTGTGATAATAGACTGTGGGCAGATGGCCCATAGTCTGTGGTCCAGCAATCGTATGAAAGAGACAGATAGCAGCCCTCAGTTGTGTTTATAAATACTGGTGCTGCAGAATTGCTGTTTCTTGTGGCCCAGTATGGGCCACATCACCTCCTGCTGTTATGATCTAGGTTTTTTCATTGAGTTGTTTGTGCCAGAAGCCTACAAGAAGTCCCTGGCTATATATAATCCGTATGGCTTCTGATGAGCCTTGGGAGCAGCTTTGCTTTGCCTTTGTCTAGGGATGCAAAGGGGGTCTGTGTCTTTTCAGGTGGGAAGAAGGTGACACCTGAGTCACTTGACTCAGAACAAGAGGGGAGGGGAACAGCCAGGAGAGATGTCTGGGGGGCTGAAGTCCTGCAGTGAGGGCAGGTTGGGAAACAAAGGGGATGTGCCTGTGGGCAGCCTTTCTGGCTCCGTGTCCCATGGGGACCTCACCTCATCCAGCACCTCTGCTGCTGGTATTGCAAAAGCCTGTGCCATGCCTACCATTGGCCCATTTGAAATACAGTCCAGCTTCAGTGAAGTGCTCATCAGGTCCTGCAGTTCCCAGCCCCTGTGGTCTGGGGAGCTGCTCCAGGGCAGCAATCTGAGCATGAGCCACCCCGTGTGCACCTGGCCTCTGGCTGTGGCGTGTCTGTGTTGTGTTAACTGCAACACATCTATGGAAATGTGGCTTGCACAGTATAATGTAAAAAAGCACCAGATATTGGTTTACAAGTGAATATAAATTCGAAACGTACCCACCACAGTAAGTCAGCACAAGGTATTCATAGTTAGGAAGAGAAAATTGGGCACTGAATTTTTGCTGCCTAGTTTTCTCAAAATTATTCCTAAAAATCTAATGTTTTTAATAGAAAAGCTTTTAGGGTAAGTGTTTGATATGAGGCATTTTACTTTCAAGGTGTTTTTTCCATTTCTCCTAGGTAGATTCAGAAAAATAAATGCTTTATTTCAAGCTAGCATTAGTCTGTTTGAATGTAATTGTGCTGCAAAAACTTCGCAATAAACACCTGCACCTTAGGGAAAGCTGGTTAACATTTTCATTGCATTTTTATGTTTGAATAATGATACTTTAATATCTCTTTTTCTTGACTGTAATTCCCACTCTCCTTATAAGAGTAACTTGGCTTGACAGTGCATGAATTCTGAGACAAAAAATGAGACAAATTAGGGAGAAGTCTTTTGGCAGTGGAGAATAGGCAGCAGGACAAGGTGGTATGACTAAAAAATATTGTTCAGAACAGTGTTCAGCCTGAGATTTAGAAGGCTGTATACCTTAATTCTGTTCAAAACTGTTAATTTCAGGTTCTGTGGGGCTTATTGGTGAGTGTATCTGAGAGCTAGGTCTCAGTTCCCTAGTCATGACTCATGGAGCTGCCCACTGTGTGTGGCCCTGCAGAAGATAGGAGATATGCAAATGTAAAATGGTGTGACAGGCACTGAACTGGTCCCCAGTGCTCTGCAGCACCTGAACAAAGTTTTCTCCAGGTCTTGATGAGGACGTTGCAGGGAGTTCTCGCTCCTTCTTGGCTTGCTGTACCCTGAAAGGCAGTATTAGATATGGATGACAGCATTTTTCTAATGCCCCCATTTCATTTGTAATGGCAGTAACTGATACCAATCCAAACCCTTCCTAGTCTTCAGGAGAGTGAGTACTTTCCTGTGGCATCATGTTCCTCCAGTTGCTTGATATGTTTCTAGCTCTGATAGCTGCTCTTTGCAAATCCTCATTTGTTACTTTCACATGAGCCATGCATAAGGAAAGAAAACAGGGTGATTGCAGTCACTTAATTCCTTTCCCATCTTTCTATTTCTTAACAGTCACTGTTCTTCTATGAAAAAAATGATTTGGCGCTGAAATATTAGAGCATAAATTGCAAGAGGAAGATTAATATGGTTCCCATCCTGGCAAGTTTTCCCATTATGTCATTAGTATTGAGACCTTAAGTTTAGCTTGGTTTTAGAGGTTTGATGTAACTCAAGGAAATTTGAGATTAGTTTGATTTGATGCACAGAATCATATTAGCTCTTCTACTACTAGGCTGGTCTTTAATGCAGGTTTATTTAGATCCATTTATCTGCATTTTAACAGAATCAACTGTGTATCAAGAGATTATTTATACTATATTTACAGCACTCCTACAATTAAGTAATTGCTAAAATGAGGAGCAGGGCAAAACATGATGCACACGCATTAGGAAACAGTGGTGAGTTACGAGTTCTGCCTGTGTGAGACAGAAGCGTGATAAAGGTAAGGGGAAAATGTATTCCCCAAGATTTGTATTTGAAAATGTGAACACAAAAGATGAAGGGTTTAGGATCACTTTTACTTTTAGAGGGTATGTCCTTTTGAGGGTTAAGGTGCAAGCTGTTTCTTCATCTCTAGCAGTGGGCTTAGCCTCCCACCCACTAAGAGAAGAAAGTGCCCTGCGACACTGTGTGGACCTTTGGTGAAGTTACCTTTTTTTGTTGCTCTTCAGGAAGCCTTTTCTTGTTCCAGCTTGTGAGACTCTCAGGTAGTCTCATCAGAGCTGTTATTTCCAGTCTCATCGTCCACTTGTGGTATGGTACCTGAGCCAGGACCCTCCTGTACAGCAGAGAGCTCACAGACACGTGTCCACCGTTACAGACATCACACTGTGTAGCAGAGAGTGGAAAGGGGCACAAAAGCCCTGCAATCACAAAGGCTTGAGCTGTGCAATAACCTTGAATCTGTGATTTATTTTTCTTCTCTGCAGATACATATTTGTATCTAACCCCATCCTTTGAAGCTCCTCTCACGAGACTGATCACTTCTTGGCATGCCAAGACAAGGGGGTCACTGGTGTTTGGAGGAGGAGCTGCAGGAGAAGCATTATACAAAGCATAAACGCTTTAGGAGGCAGTAAATGAAAGTGATGTACTTTGCTCCAATACTCATCAAACAGAAAGAAGAATCTGTCTCAGCATGCTGTAGGATGATCATTAATTTTTAATAGTGTTAATGTTTATTAGTGACAGATGATTGACTTTAAGTGCCTTATGAATAATAAATAAATGATGTGGATTTGGGGCATCTGCCTTAGATTTGTATGCAAAGCCAGTGGGACTAAACTTCACAGTTTCAGAGGAATGTAGCTCCAATTCCTCGACATATGCCATAACACAGGCTTTAAGACTTCTCAGATTTTAGCTCCGATAAACCTGGAAGGCCTTCCTTGCCCCTTTCTTAGGGAACATCGATTGCCTGGGGGCGTCAGGGTGAGAGGGGAGCTCACTGCAGCTCTTTTGGCTAAGGCAGGACTGCTGGAAGGTGCATTATTCACTCTGAGGCTCCGCTGGATTTCATAACACTTAAACACCTGTGTCCATCAAACAGAACACACAGGATCGCAGCTAGAGCTGCTCTTGACTTTGTAATTTCATTGACTGACAGTTTAATATCTATTTATTTTCACATCTGACTCCAGTAGAGACAGGCTGGCATCCTGAATGTCAGGATATTATGCTGACAACTGTGTTTTTTCATTACTATAGGAAAAAAAAAAGGAAAGAAAAAAAAGAAAAAAAAGAAAAAGGTTTCTTTATAAGTAAAGACATTCTTTTCAAGCATAGCAGCTGTAATAACATCCCAATTACACTTCATATAAATTTGGTAGTAACCACTGATAGTTTATGTGTACATATTTATATAGGAACAAGGGCATACAGTTTTCAACTTTCCAGTAATTTGTCTCTTTACTGCGAAATGCTGTTTAATTATATTGTTTAAATAGCTGGAACAACTGCCTTTACCACGGACTCCTATAAACAGCACTATCTTTATTCAAATTAAATGTTGAAAACTAGCCTCTTATTTTGATCCAGTTTTGTTTGCTTTCTAAACAGAAACAAGTGGCTTATCCCATTTTAATTCTATGATATTGATACTACTTCTGAGAACGTTTCAAGAAGAGAAAAGAGAAATACGCGTGTTTCGGCAAGGCTGTGCTAATGTTTAGAGGAAAGAGGACAAAACTGTTTCCATGTTGGGCACTGGCCAAATGGATGATGACTCTGTAATAATGTTCTCCAGATGTTAGGCAGTTAAACGAGACCAAAATGGCTGTTCCTCACTGTCATTCAGTGCTTACTATATAAACAGAAAATTTGTGTTTAATTCCACTTTAGATCAATGGATTGTGATTAATACTGTAATTACCCTGATTCAGAGAACTTTTTAGACCAGACTCTTCTGGGTTTTCTCAGAGTGTAGCACTATACATCAGCCCTGATTATGTGATGTTTCTGACTGGGAACTGTCCTGTAATCACATGTCATAGTGTTTCCTGAACTACTGGGTGTTATGGCAGCGAGAAAGAGACAGGACTGCACTCTGTGAAACATTTCAAGACACTGAAATAAAATTCCATCTTATTCGGGAAAAAAAAAAAAAAATTGCTCTTACAATTCACAGCTTTTAATTGGTCATCAGTTGACATAAAATCACCTGAACTCGTTTGATTTCTCAACAGCCACAATGATAATTAGTGTCATTAATGCAAGGCCTTGCTTATAATTTTTGAAGAGTTTTTGTCATGTCTAACAAACAGGTGCCTTCTCTCTGTTTCAAGGTGTACTCAGAACATCACAGTGCTGTGTGTATGTGGCCAGGGGATATGGCACTCTGCTGCCAAGACACAGGACACCCCATCCCGTTTTGGGCATGCAGGCCCTATAGCAGCAGTGCCCGTTAGTGCACCGCGTCTGGCCCCCCTCACCCAGCTGTGGTTTGATCTGTTCACCCATCCTCAACCTGTCTGGCTGTTCCTAAGCTCTCGGTTAGAGGGCTGTGGGCCAGGCTGTCTTTGCAGATGGAATTCTAGGCTCCTCCTGTCCCTGGGGAGGAACTTTGGAGCCCACAGTGGGTTTCCGCATTGCACTTTCAGAAATCATTGTGCAACCTGCACGCTGGAGAGCCTTGGGTGTGACACATCCCTTCAGGAACCTGCTCAAGAGTGACAGCATGCCTCACCTCTCTCCAGTAGACACCTGGGATTAGTTCTCTTGCTGCTGTTAGCCACCTGAATATTTTCAAAAACTAGTCCTAGTCCTCTGCTAGATGTTGGGTGATTTGCTATTCCCGCACTATACAAAAGCAGATGTATGGAGACCCATCTTGGTAGTCAAAGGTAAAAAGAAACACTGTTTGCACTTTTTCAAGTACATAACCATCAGGGTGAGCTTTTTGCATGCTAAAAGCAAAAAAGATGTGTGTGCAGCTAATCAAAGGGGCCACATTTTAAGCCCTAGTAAGGGCTTGGTGCTCTGTTTGCATTTACAGCAATGTCAAGTGTGTGGCAAGGACAAATGGGAATCTCGCATGATCATAATGTTCCTATTTATATACACATAAAATAGAACAGGGTTTTAAAAGCTAATCCAATTTTCTATTATAATGATACCCTTAATAACAATACGGTTTCACTGCAGAGATATAAACAAATATAATAGAAAATGAGATAATGCCATAAAATAGATGCATTCTTTTTGGAATTTGAAGGACGCTTGCCAGAAAACATTTACCAACTTATGCAATCCACAGCAAATGAAATACAGACTTACCTTCTGCTGTTGCCTGGATATAATGTATTTACTGTGCAGTTTTCTTATCACTGTGGATTTCTAACGTAATTAGTTGTTTCTGTTGTCAAGTGTATAATACCTAGAATTTACCAGAACTCACTGAACAAATGTTGAAATCAGAAAAGAGATAATACTTATATTTTTTAATTTATTAAAAGATGCACAATTGATAAATGTTTCCACAGTAGAGCTATACTCCAGCTAGATATGCTATGATTATCTCAAACATTTTATTCAAGTCTTATGTTTAGATTTTGCATATACTTTGCTGCTAGCTCAATTGAAATGAACTGTAATATCCAATTAAAAATTAGGTTTGTCTGCTTTAGATTACTAATGTTAAAAATATTGTGGATGAAATAAGAGCCGACCTGAACGAAAACACATCCTGTGAGTGCATTGTAACTAACATTTTTTTTCAGAAAATATTATGGATTTTATTTATGAAATTAGCCTTCTTCCTCTTATTACTTACTTTATCCCTTCTATCTTTCTTTAGTTTTTGCTAAAATCACAGAATACTCAAGTTCTCACAAGTAGCTGGTTTTCTCTGTAGCTTGCACTTCAGTTCCATGCTGACTGTGTGTGTGTTTCTTTTAATCATTTAAGTGTTTTGCCATGTACATGACCACTCCTTTCTCTTTCATTATTAAAGACTATAACCAGCCGTGCTGAGGCAAGTTGCTGCACGATGGCATTTATTATCGTGAGTTCCTTTACCACGTCTTCACTTGTCCACATTCTTGGCATATTGTCAATCTGTGCTGATTTTCCCTCCTCTTGGAGCTGAAGGATACCCAGGGAAAGGGGCCCTTCTCCCACCAGATGCTGAGATATCTGGGCTGTGATGTGTATTAGCTGGGGGCAGGTGGGCCCCAGGGTGGAAAGGGATGCTGCAGAGTAAGAAAGTGTAGAAATTAAAAAAATGAAGCATGGCTTGTGCCTTCACTGTTGCTGGGTGACCCCTCCTGCTTTCTTCCCATTTTAAGGGCATCAGAACTTGAGCATCTCTCCTCTCTCTTATGGAGGATAGGAGTACGAAGGAAGGACAAATGTTTGTATCTTGTTTTCTCAAACATGGTTTGTGATACTCAACACATCTGAGGTGGGCTTGGAGTATTTGACAGGGAAGGAAGGACCTGGAGGCTGGAGCTGTCTCAGTGGTGTAGGAAAATCGTGAGTGTGGCTCTGCAAAGGGCCGGTGGGGAGTACAGGCAATGTGGTTGTGGAGGGGCAGAGTGCTGGGCTGCTGTGTCTGCTGGGGAGGCTAGGGTGGGAAGTGGGGTGTCAGGGTGCGATGCCACAAACCCAGCGCTCAGGGAAGCACCCAGGGCTCTGGCAAAATAATGCACATTCTTTACTGCCTTGATCTACTGGCCCTGGGAGATGATTGCAATAGCAGTAGAATCAATGTGTCTACCTTCACTTGGGTCCTGCTGTCTTTCCTCTCCTAACACAACAGATCTATTGCTTGTTGTTTTGGTTTTTTTTTTTCTGCTGGTCCCAGTTGCCTTCACAGATTATTGGGGCAATATACCATAGATGATCTTCTTATTACAAAAAATGCAGTTAGGTATGTAAAATGTCAGTCTACATGCTTCCTTTGCCTGTGAGATGTAGGTTTAAGTCTTGAACAGGGCCTATGATTTCAGCTTGCCTTGAGCGTAATAAGGAAGTAATTACTCAGCTGTTGAGAAAGGTCCTAATATCATTACAGATAACCTGAATGTCCAGGCAATATCTGCTTATTATTTGAAATGGTTTCAAAATATATTTAAAAAAAAATAAAACCTCACATTCAAATCACATGGAAATGATACGAGTTATCATAAAAAAAAAATGTTATGAGATAATTCTAAATGTCAGTTTAGCATATTTTAGCCTATTGGATCTTTAAACAGAGTTGAATAACATCTTTCATGAAGTAAATGTCTTTTTGGTAAACTGAAAGGGACAATAATATTTAAAGGTCAGTTAACATGGAGAGTTGGTTCTAGTTATTATTATTAAAGTTTCAGCTGTATTACCTTTACACAACATTACCCTACAAATCCTTATTAAACCTGTAAGAGCAAACCCCATCTTTCCCTCTCTTCCTCTCTCCCGCCTTCCTGACACAATCCTGAGATCTTTGATTCTGCATTCTCTTTTTTATGTGTAACAATTTCTCTAGTGAGTAGCACTGGATGATCCTCACCCCGCTTCTGCCATGCTGCATCCGAGAGAGTCATACATTATAGTTGCTGTCAATGCTGCCAACTAGAAAAAACCTCTCATTTCTACATTACATTTCAGCCTCCCACGTATGACACGAGCTACCCTGCAAACAGTTGTTTAATAGTTCTGAGCTGCTTAGGAAATGGTGGTTGATTTCAATTTTTTATTTAGAGAAGAAGTTGCAGTGATGTGTTGTACAACTGCTACTGTGTTTAATTGAAAATAGGCAGGCTGTCTGTCTGCCCATTTAACTGCCCACCCATCTGTGACCAATTGGTATTAATAGTCTGTACAATGCAATGACTCATTCATGTACAAGCACCCCTGAAAACTCATCTGGGAAGGACTCTCTGGCAGGGTGCATCCCGGGGAGCTGGCAGGTTCTGCAGATGCATGCTGTGGGCTGGCAGCACACGGCAGGTGAGGTGAGGGGTCTGTGCCCCACGCTGTGCCCTTCTGCACTGTGTGGTGATGGCTGCTAGGGGCATGGCTAGGGGTCCTGAGGGAGGATTTCTCCCCACAGCCTTCTCTGCAACTAGCTCTTGCCTAGCTCAGTGCTTAAACTGTGTGCTGCTTGGGTGGGTTTTTGCCTTGTCTCTTGGCAAAAAAACCTCATAGATATTAATACATAGAAAGAAATAGCAATTAAAAAGCAGCTAGCCACAATCTACTTTTGAAGTCTGTAGGAGTGAGCATGAGCTGTAATGGAGGCCTGGTGCATGGGATGGAAGCATTTCCTCTGTGTTAATGTCTGTGTCTGGATGCTACTCTGTGCTGTGCTCACAGACCTTTCTTTACCAAGCCAGACTTAAACAAAGAAGTGATTAGGGGTTTTGCTGAGATTACCTTATAGGAATTTGCTGCTAGGGTTTGGGGCTGCAGACAAGGGTGTTGGCATGATCTGGGCTGGTGGCTGGGAAGAGAGTGGGGCTGCAGATTTGGGGCTGCAGTGGGAGGGGAATGGGGACTGCGTACCCTGTGCATGCTGCTGAGAAGTAGGTGTTGTTTGCTCTTACCTTAGAAATGGAGGTGGAAAAGTGATGACCAAAATAAAGAGATGGGGTGATGCTTTGCTTTCTTCACAGTGCTAGGTGTGGAGAAATCAAAGTGATTTTGGAGCCCTTTCAGTGAAGGTAGATATAGGGCAGGGCTGGAGCAGGCTGGAGCTCCTGGGCACCTGGAGGATGAGCAAAGACAGTATGTGCCAGGCCCTGTTCCTAATGGGCAATTCAGAAGTAACTGCTCTGTTTTAATGTATAGAGAGAGTTTAGGTAAAGAGATGTGAGCTGTGCCAGTACCAGGGGCAACTTAGGAGCTCTTCTCTTCAGTAGTAAAGCACAGTGTCTGTGCCCAGAAATGCTGAAGGAAAGTTTCCTCGTGTTCAGCACAGTGAGTGTTTCTCTAAGTCTACCAAATGCAATGTGCAGTTGGTAAAATGTCTTCCATGGAGAGACTGCAAAACTTAGTGACAGATTTTTTTTTTATCCTAAGAAACCTCAAAAAAAGTCATAGTTTATATTTTTCAAAAGCAGGAATATAATGTCATGCAATTAAATGCTTTTCTGCAGGCTGTGGCTTCACTGGGACATACTGGTACCAGTACCTAATCTTTTTACTTCTACCATGGAGACAAGGATTTGGTGGGTAATGATTCCATGACCATGGACTCCAGGGAAAGGTGAAAAAGCACCTAAAACTCTCTGTCCAGGATGAAGCTGGATCCTTAGATGCAAGTTAATTATCCAAATTACCCGATGGTGCAAGTCAGAAAAATCACCCACTTGGAGAAGGACCCTGGAGACCTAGAGTGGCTGCTTCCACTGCTGTATTGTCTGGCAGCTGGTCATGACTTTGGGAGAGGGAGGAGGACTGGGAACTTCCAGGCACTGCCTCTGTTTCAGCAGTTGCTTGGTTGCCCGAGAGCTGCCTTCTCATCTTAAGTAGTCTGAAGGATTTGGTCTCCTGTACATAATAGCTTTTGAGTATTAGATGAGCACAGACAGAGCTCAGAGCCCCAGGCAAGGACCTGGGCCACACAAGGAGCTCAGTGCTCAGGTAGCTAATAAACATGTCATGCCATCTTTCTGGACACTCTGCTCTCTCAGATGGTTCTCCTGGCCCAAGCACATGGTCAGGGTAACAACAAATCTGCAGGTAGCAGCAGCACAGGCAGCTGGAAAGCGGGGAGGGCAGCTGTGTTGGAAAGTTGCTTGCCCTTGTTTATTTTTGCAACCCATTAAAGCCGAGGTTGGAGAGAACTGAAACTAGGGCTAGTGTGACACTGCAGAAACCTCTCCTTTCTGATGAGATGGGAAGCTCCAGGGTGCTGAGCTCAGTGGTGCCACTCTAGTAAACAGTAAAAACACACAGAATTGTTCAGCTTTCTGTTTTTCAGTACTGTAGGCTTCTTCATGAGCATTATATCTATGGTTACACCCTGACAGAAAATGTGCCTTCCTGTTTGTGTTTTTCAGGGTTTTTGCAAAGCATCCTAACTGGTTTGTTTCCCCCCCCCCTTTTTTTTTTTTTTTTTTTTTAGATTTCTGAATGAAAATTCAAAACGACATGAGCACTCAGAATTGTTCACCCTGTATCTATCTGGTGTCCTGGGCTCCCTCTAAGGGAAGGGTTTTAAAAGTGCTATGGTTCCAGCTCAGCGTTCTCTCCCCTCTTGTGCTGGCTTGCTGATGACATTGCCGATTTAAGTACAGGCTCACCTCCCCAAGGTGCAGAAGAACAGAACCACACTTCAGCTGTGGAGGTGATGGGAGTGTTACCTTTCCCTTTAGCAGCTCTGTCAGCTTCCATGATTGAAGTCATATCTTCTGCAACGCTGCCCCAGGCTGGCGCTTGGTCAGCATGGGGTTGCTGCTAACTGACAGCTGTGGGGCTGTGCAGAGACCGCTTACCTTCAGTCTTCAACAGTGACCTCACTCAGCCTTACTGCCCTTACTCAGGGTCTGCAGAGTGTCAGTTTGGTGCTGGCTGTAATGGATGGGCAGAGTGGGGAAGGCAGGGGTGAGGGCTGGAACATCTCTACCTGCTGGGGAGGGAGGCTGGCTGCTGCATAGCTCCCTCGAGAGGAGGTTTGTGGTGGGGATGTAGGTGGGGACACCATCTTGGGGGTGATGAGGGCTCCTTTTGCTGGGGAAACACAGAAAGCTGAAAGATGCTCCATCTGTCCTTTACCCCTCTGATAAGTATTCTGCCCTGTGCCCTCTAGATGTGTGGAAGAAAATACAATTAAAGAGTTGAAATGCTTTTATTTCTGAAATATCAACTTTGTGTAATATATATTCAAAAGCAGATACTAATTTAAAGGTTATATTTAATATAGATCTGCTTCAGTTTTTCTTTTTTATTATTATTTTCTTATACATCTTTCCACTTTCTAAGGCAATGCTCCAGTGACTACTGCAATATAATAGCTGCTTTCTCTCTCAGTACACAATTTGACAGCATTTATTCTTTCCTTCAGTGAACATAATTACTTCACATATGGAACCTGTGATAGCCTACAGGCATCTGAGAGAAACCAGAATCATACAATCTGTCCCCTTTGTGAGCTTAATTTACATTCACAAGTGTCATTTTAATAGTGCTGGCAACATGTAGGATAAAAATTACAGGTCAGCTGCGGCATGTCACAGCGAACTGTGCTTAAGTCAATAACATGGTATTATTACATTCTGGATAATTTTACAAGGTAGATCTCACAGGAGGAATTTGACCCCTATTTCTTTAGTTTTCTGCCTTTTGGTTTCCTCCATAAGGTAATTCATTTAGAAATGGATGTTGCAAAGCTGCAAATGCGTTGACAAAGAGGTTAGGCTGTAGTAGGCATTTCCAAACCTGAAAGCAACACCTTTCCCTTGCTGTAAGTTGTAACAGCACTTACAATTACCATGCACCTGGCATATTTAAAAATGTGCACTGTTAATTCTTGATTTTTTTTTTCCTTGATTTATGTAACCAAGGTACTGAGAGGCATAGCCTTGTCCCTTCCGATTTCATAAAGTTGACAGAAATTTCATCTTTCTGTAAAGGAATAGTTTTTAGCTAGCTAAAGTAGTCTCAGGCTAGGCATTTTATAGACAATTTTTACAGGAAAAATAGGAAGCATCACAGAGATGTGTTATATATATAATACTCAATTTAAATTTTGGATATATAACACCTAAAAATAGCTAATTTCTTATCCTGGCATCTGTAATACAAATAGAGGTGCAGTAAATAGTAGAATAAAACAACAGGTGATTGGTTTTAGTAAAAATCTGCTTTTGGGTAGAGTGCTGGATCCAAATATCAAAACAATCTCAATTACCATTGCTGATTATTTTCTGTATTTATTTATTTAATTTTTTTTTACAAAACCCATCATTTACTGCACTTTAAGTTTTCAAAGTGTATTTAGGGGAATACTGAAGGCCTTGTATAGTTTCTCTATAATACTCTGATATTCAAAAGTCCGCATAGGCACAGACAAGGCAAATACACCCCCAGGTGCCTCCCCCTGTGCACACATACCCACACACATCCGTTCCCTGAATTCACTCCCCCCAGAATTTACATCCCCCTCTTGCTGTAAGCCCTTTTACTTATTTGAGCAGTACGAGGGGAAAAAAATAATAATATACATTATTTTTTATCTAATGATTCATTTTCATATCACCAAGTGTTGGAGTTCGAATGTGTTGGGTTTTTTTAATTAAACAAAAAGCATTTTGTTCCTCTGAGGAGACTAGATGGAACATACTGGAATTTTTATTAAAAAGCAAGGAATTGGAATGACCTCCCTGTATTTTCATGGTGAGCCTTCTGCTAGAGTACTCTGTCCAGCATAAGGATGGTGAAAAATTCAAGCAGGTTCAGAAGAATTGAAGGAATGTTCTGAGGTCTGGGAAATGTGTTTTTCACAATGAGAGCCAGGTCAGTTTATTAACTCATCAATGGACGACTTATGGATATAAGTACCGAGGTATAGTGAAGCTGCCTGCTACCTGAAGGCATGTAATGCAGCCAAGGCTGTGACACAAATACATATAAAAAGACCAAATAATTGAGCGTAAAGCCAGGAAAATTAAAACTTAAGTTGCACATTTTTGAGAGCGGAGGTAATTAGGCACTGGAAAGGATTCCTGTTGAGACTAGTGGATTACATGTCAAAACTCCATGGCTTTCCAAAGGACGTGTTCCATTCAACCTGATGCTGGAGGTCAGTCAGTTGTGTTTCGTTGTCCATGTTTATACCTATGCAGGCCTTAAATCCTCTGAAACCACACACCCAACCTCTAAAGCCTTTGCCCAGCCTTAACTTGGGAAAATGTCCATCTGGAGCACTGGGAGATTTTTTTCTGTGTAGGGAAAGTGTCTATTAGTCACATCCTTCAGAGACTGTCATTGTGTCTGCATTTCAGATACTCTTTACCTTAGCAAGATGCTCTGGTTTTGTGCTGAAAAACAAGGCAGGCAGGAGATATTAATTCCACCTCTGGAGCTCCTATACATCCACATCTCAGCATAAAGACTTTTGTCACTGATGTATGCAAGAGCATTTATGCAAATATTAGTATTTTATGTGCCTGATGACCTATTGGCTAATTTTTTTTTACCAATTAAATACTTGAAACACAACAATTTTCATTCTTTGTGATGACCTTGTATGATCTACAATTCAGTTGCAGAGACATTCTCGTCTGTTCCTCAGGACCTGTGCTGGAGTGTCTTGTCCACCTTTCCTCAGCTTCTGTCTTTCCCCTTGGCTGGCATTAAGTTTATTACTTGCTTGGTTAACGGTTGCCATATCTGCTTTTCCTATTTTGGAGAGGAAAAAAAGAAAAGTACAAAAAAGGTTTACAGGAGAGACTTTGCAGAGAGGAGCAAGCCAAGAACAAGGCCCTGCCTACAAATGGGTATTACCTTTTTTTGAAAAGGTAAGGGACATGGTCAAGTTTTTTGGCATACTGTCCTCTTTTCATAGGTAACATAAAATTATGCTGATAACCTTTGTGAGAAGAGGCTGAACATGAAGTAGATGAATGATGGGCTTGGGCTTGGGACTTGAGCCTTTCATCTCTCTCTTTTTGCCAGCTTTTGATGTCAGGCTTCCTAGAGGCCCTTTCACTGTGATTGCCTGTTGAACAGATGTTTATTGATGGAAAAACTTATCTGAAGAGCTATTAAGAGGTTTTCAGCAACCTAGGTTTGAAAAAAAGTTTTGTGTTTCATCAGCACTGGTTTTGAAAAAAAGTAAACTGGGAGGTTGTTGTGGCTTGTAGTCAAACCTGGTGGTCTGTGGACATAATCAGTTGGGGTTTTTTGCTTTAGCAAAGTGAAATAAAGAATTACTATGACGAGACTGTCCAAAATGGAGTCTTTCCCATGTTAGGGAGAAGTTGTGTGCTTTGCTGTGCTTGCCTGGTTGCTCCTGGGGCTACCTGTGCACTGCAGGCACAGCTAGGAACACTCTCCCCTCGGATGTAAGAGCCCAGGTTAGTACAGGTGGTCTTTCATGCTGTATTTTCTGAGTGATAAAGAAAAAGAAAACTCTACAGTTTGTGTGTGTGCCCTTTTAATTTATCACTTAGGGGATGAAGCTGAAGAGAGTCTGTGGTTGATATGAATTTCAAAAAGATGATGAAATTATCTTTTTCTTTTTCTCATAAGCTGACATATGATCTTATTTCCCTTTTCCTCCTCCTCAAAAAAAAAAAAAAAAACAAAAAAAAACCAAACCCAAAAAAACCCCACCATAAAAAACCAACCCCCTACCAAGTTCTTATCTCTGAATTGTTCATAAATACAATATCAAACACCTCCTCTGTGCCTCTGATGTGTGTTCGAGTCCACGTGCCACTGTGCTGATTCATCTGGAGGGTGCCCGGCATGTGAGTGCTTTGGCACAGTATGGTACAGGAGAGGAATCTGATAGTGAGAAAGGCAGAGGCAACGGAATAATTATGAAGGATTTTTCCCCTCATACTGCTTCTTGTTATTTATTCTTCTCTCCATATTTCCCTTGGTTATTTTTCTTCCTGAAATGAAAATAACCTGGCAAGCAAACAATGTTTCCACTCCCAACGTTTTTTAGGCAAGGAATACCAAGCATATTTTTTTTCAATGTGCTGACAGATGATTATTCACCAGTATTTTTTGTTGAAGCAAGCAGGCTTGTTAACTGTGGTGACATTTTTAGTGATGCTATGATATCCCTGTGTCATTGTTGCTTGATTTATTGGTGTCTAAAGCATTATTTTGTTGAAAAACTTACTATGGATCTTGGGTTTAATGCTGACTTTATAAGCGTATGAGTGTGTGTGAATTTGTATGAAAGTAAGGTGGTGGTTGTTTTGGGCGTTGTACTTTGCATTATAAAATACAACCTGTAGCCCTGAATTTCTCTGCTTTAAAATGGCACACTTAAAAAGACAAATCCTGTAATTGAGAATAGCTCAGCCACAGCCATCCTACAGTTTGCATCTATTTACTCCCTCTTTTCTCCAAATTCCTGACTCACCTTCTCTCATCTCTATACCTCTACAGGACTTTACTTGCAACCCTCTGCCTCCCCACCCAAGCTCTCACTGCAGCCATATGCCACACTTGCCATGCGTCACTCATTTTCCACCACCTGCGATGTGCCCCAGCCAGCAGGCTGCTAAGCAGGCACCTCACGCCTGGGCATGCACAGTTCAATCCTGTGCTGTGACATGGATCTTTTGCACATGCCTGTCATGGGTCTTTTAAGGGTTAAAGCCAATGGGCCGCTGTGGTTGGAGGAGCAAAACGGTAGTGATGTTGGGGAGCCTGAGGGGTCACCATGACTCTGAGGAGATGAGGACAAGTGGGGACACTGTTCCCTTGGAGAGAGAATACTTGGTGAGAAATGCGCTGGAGAAATGCATTGCTGAAGGGTTAGACACGAAGAGCTCAGGAGCACTGATGTGCCCCAATTGATCCTTGTGCAGCAATGTGAAAAGTGGCTGTGGGTGCAGCTCTCTGCAACTCAGATGGCCAGGAGACTGAAGCAGTAGGTGTGATAATGTGAATGCTGGGTAGCTACATGGAGATGTAGCAACCACAGTTTTTGAAAATAAAAATTAAAAAAAAAAAAAAGAAAAAAGTGACCTTGATCGTTTCTAAATTCAGTGGAAGTGGATGTGCTTACATTTCCTGGGAAAGACAGTATTGGAAATTCTGTTAAGTCAAAGGAGGTAAAATGTTCTCTTAATGAGGATGATTAAAACGAAAAGGAGCCTGGAAATTGAATGCCAGCCACAGTCAAAGGACCATGGTGCTTTTGCTATAGCAGGAGCAGATTTACTAATGGGGTGACACATCCTGGCCCTTCTCTCTCCTCTGCCACCCAGGTTGCTATGCCTGGGTGAATCATCTGCACTTCAGGCTGTGTGATACAGCTTGGGCTGTATAGCCCTTCATACACAGCACTGCAGGTCCAGCCAGTGCTGTTCTACCCCTTGTCACTCAATTTTAATTTGACAAAGCCATGTGGTGCTAGCAATTTTACAGTGGCTCAGGGGTGCTGCTCACCCATCATCTCCAGCTCCCCCAGAGCTCTCTGGGAAATTCAGGTGCTTCCCAGCTCTCTGAATCAGGTCCATGGGGGTTTGTTTGTTGTATTAAATCCAGACCACAAGGTTAAAATTACATAGATAGAACAGACAAAGCGCCTTGTTCCGAGTAAGCCCTCAAAATCAGATTGACTGTCAAAAAATTGTTTTGTCCTGAGGAGAAAGGTGGGGGAAGGGGAAGGCAGAGCACAAGTTAGGGCCACTCAGGAGCCCTTTATGTGGGTTGTGGTCATTTAGGCTTCAATAAAACATGAATGCTTACCATAGCAACCACAACAGCCATCTCTGAGGTAGCCGTTGCTTTAATAAAGACAGACATTCTCTGAAGAAAGTCTAACAAACACATGCAGACCTTTTATGGTGCTGTACAAGAAAACAATCTCGCTTGAAGAAGCAGTCGTGTTTTCCCAGGAAGGGTGTAAGAGTTAATGCAATATGCTGTCAGTTTTTGCTGCCTCTGCTGTATGGTCACTCCTGGAAAATTATTTAGATGGTGTGAGCTGTGGTGGTAGTATGGTGGGCATCTGGCACAGCTCTGCTGCCTGCGCTGCTGGGAGAGCTTGCTGCGCAGGGTCAGAACTGGATAATTTGAATCCTTGCCTATTAAAGCTTGTCCCAAACTCCCCACGTGCACCTTGAGTTACAGTTTTCCTCAAATCTTATGCCTGGCAGGTATACTCCAGAAGACTCAAACAGTTTTGCAATGTCTCTTTGCCTTGGGAAGTCTCAGGGATGTTCAACAGAAGCTTTTTATTCACTTACCCCAAGAGCATTTTGGGGTCCCTCACAGTGAGCATATTTGGATATGAAATGCTACTAGATCAACCTCCTGGAAAGAGGATGCTCTGGTTTGTGAAATCTTAAACAAAACATTTATTGAGGAAGTATTAGATTAGTCACAGATTAATTACAATTGTCAAGTATTATTCATCTGTAATAAGCGTGAATTCTTCACTCAAGATTCATAGCAAAATAACATTATTTTTCAAATAAAAGTAATTTAAATTGAAGTAAGACCTTCTAATACCACCATCTGTACAAGTAAATTACTTTTAGAGTAATTAAATATGCATATCTGTGCTGTGTACTGTACTGATGAACCAAGTTTTATGGATGCAATATGCTTCTAAATCCCTTAGGTATTAAAGATGAAGAATCCATGGCATTTTGCATTCATATAACCATGAATAAGAAAAACATTTTTTTTCTATTGCATAATTTGGAGGAATATATTTTTATTAACTTTTCCTGGTTAATTAATATTTTTGCCAAATAGCAAATGTGATCACCATATTTATTAGTATGACATTTCACAGGGACTTAAAGCTCTGTAAGAAATTTCAGCATTGTATGTGTCTGAATTTACGATCGTGACACAGTCACTCATCTTCTGCAGGTTCCCAGGAAGCAGAGCAGTGCAGTGAAACTGAAATCATTATGTTGACTGAATTCGTTACTGCCGGACTCGCCTCGCCATGAAATAGCACCACTCAGCCAGTTGGGATTCATGGTCACGGCTCTTCATGGGTTCATCAGGGTTTATAGTCCATAACAAATACAAATACAGAAAGGAACAATAACAGTATGATACATCTGACCTATTATCCCACCTTGTGAGAATTTGTCATGAGTATCAGACTAGTGACTGGCTGTGTGTTTTCTGTTGCACAGGCAAATGGGACGGTCACGTAGGAAAGAGAAGCTGTGCCTCAAAACGCAGCACTGTTGGCGTCACACCAGGCAGCTTAGGAGAGTTTGCTGGAAGCACCTGAACACTGCAGAAATGTTTGGTTAAAGAAGTATCTGTGGTTAGTTCTGCAGTGAACTTCAAAAACAGCCTGAAATCTCGGCAGGTCGCCCCTTTCAAAGCGGCAAATGCAACCGCCTACGTGCCACCAAAATGCAGGAGTGAGCTCAAGTATAAGGACACATGGTTGGCACAACCTCTGCTTGCAAGTCAGCCACTCTGGGCTGATCATTAGATATTTTATATCAATGTAACATTCCTTATGAAACACATAGAGATTCTCTGTCATCAAGAGATTTAGTCTCCCTACAGCGCTTTCATGGTTATCTGCTCAGAATAATTGCAGGAGGCTAGAAATGGATGTAGGATGATAGATCAATTCTTTCTGTACCCCAAAGGTAAAATAAGAAATGGTGACCTGAAACACAGATAAAGAGGAAGCAATGAGAGCTTGATTTCTCTACTCTAAGCGCTGTGCTAACACACATGAACCAGCAGATTGTGTCACACCTTTGGGACCTGCTTATGTGTGGTTTAAGTCATACTTTGTGATAGATGGGGGTGGATGTTTACGTAGCCTAGAGGAAAAGTAATAGAAATGTGTGCCAACTGACAATCCAGAAGGTATTCAAGTTTGAACGATACAATTTCTGACCCTAGTATAAAGTAGTAGTTTGGTGAAGGATTATGCTAGAGGTGGCCACTTTCTGCATGTGCGTTCTTAATCCCTGAATCTCTCTTTTCTGGGTCTCTTGCTATTGTCTCTGTTCTGTCCCTGAACCCCAGTTCATGCCCAGCCTGAAGGCCCGAGCATCTCCGCATCCTCTGTTTCCGGTGGTTCATTTTCTGGAGCTACCTCTGGAAGACTAAACAGGTTTTTTTAGCAGGTTTTGGAAGAAAACAGAAGTGGGAATTTGAATGTGGATGTGCATGGTGAACCCTTGGGAAACAGGCTTTGGTGGGCAGCTGTGTGGGATTTCTCCTAACAGGGCTGTATATAAAATACTTTCATAGTATTCTTAAGCAGACTTGATTTTCAGGTCAAGGTCTGACCCACAATAGGCAATGTATACAATAATGCTTCCTGCTTTCTGGCAGTGAAGAACAGGTTGGAATTTAAGCGAGCCCTATAACAACAGACCTCGGACAGGAAAAAATGCAAAAGAAATTCTATATATTCAAAAAGGGAAAACTGAAATGTAAATCTCTTTTCAGCTGCTGAATATTTGCATGTTTGTGACAACTTTGCCATGATTAAGTCCGGGTTTATGCTAAAACATCCTCAGATCAGCATTATTAGTGTAATGTAGCATGGATCTTCCCGTGTGTTTGAAAATGCAATGGTAGGACAAGGACATTAAAATCCTCTTGTCTTCCCGTGTCACGGTGTCTTGTGTTCAGGATGTCTCCAGTTCTCACAGAGTCTGGAGCATTATTTTCCATACCCTTTTACCCCCATTTAGCTTCTAGGTACTTAGACAAAATTGAGTAAAGAAGCCTTTACCTAAGAACCTTTTTACTGGTTGCTGTGCTTTTAAAGCTTTAAAAGCTTTTGCTGAAAAGGTACCTATTTTCTTATCATTTTTTTTTTCCCTCTCTCTCTCCAGAAAAAAAGGGCATCATTTGAAGTTCTTTTTTGGCAGCTGTATTTCATCGTGATACATTATGTCAGGGCACATCAGTCACATGAAGATTTTATGGAAAAAATCATACCCTTTATAAATGTCCCTCTCTGCAGCCCCCTTCAAAACAGTGTTTTTTCAAGAAACTCTTCAACTATCAACAGCATTATAATACTTGAAACATTGTGGGTGTAATAGCTTCATCTTACTCAATTATATAAATGCTACTTAAAGAAGGAATATAGAATTTAATGTGAACTTAGTCATTCTAAAAAAATTGACCATTTTCACCTTTTACTGATATTTACTTTTCACTGTTGGGCAAGGGCTTCTTTTCTTTGTAACCAAGCTAATCTTGAGCTGTTCCTTATTTTACCATAAAATGAGATACAGTCTGAATTCAGATGAAAATGAGGTACCTTGATGAAAGTGGGCTTTAGGTGTTGCACACTAAGCATTGTACATTTGTATTTGCTCTGATCCTCCAGCACACATAAGATTTCACCTCTTCACCTTTGAACAAGATTGCACTAACTTTGATCTTTTCAATTTTGTTCAACTCCAGGGAAGGAGCAGCTACTTGAAACATGTTATCATTTAGACATTCAGAGGTTCTTTATATATAAAAAAAAAAAAAAAGGAAGAAGAAAAAAAAGGAAAGAATGAACTAAAAGCTATAGATTTTTAACTTGAGCATCAGCATTTGTAGCTACTGCTACAAATGCTTTAACATCAAAATCTGCCTCTGTAGAACAAAACAAAATGTAGATTTTATGAGCACACAGAACTATTAAGCACAAATTTCATTTTATGGAAGCATTTTTCTGCAGTGGTGATGCAGGTATCCTTTCCCAGGTCAAAGCATAAGCTTTGTGTTCTTGCTTCTTTGCTTATGGACTAAGCCTGTTTTTTGAGCCTCTGTACTTCTGTGATATTAATTCATGACACTGACAGTTAATCTATTTTTATAACTGCTATTATCTGAGCAAAATAACAAACTAGGTTCTTCATTTTCTCTGCAAGTCTGAAAGCAAAGTTAAGTATGATATTTTCAAGATCTTGCATGGTTTAGTAATATTCTTATAATAATTATCACCATGCACCAGTATGGTAGGTTTTTTTGCTGTTATTTTGGGGGTATTTTTTTTCTATTACAAGCCAGATTTTCACCCAAATACTTAAGAACTTTAAATCAGAGAGCCCTATTTCAAACTCCACGACACCTTCTGAAGAACAATGTGGCTGTAAGATCCTAGGGAGTTTTGCCAAAATTCTTACGTTAATGATCGTTGAAAGTTTACATTTTTGTCTGTTGGTTCCTTTTTCTTCTTGCCTAGTTTATTCAGACTTGTGTTGTTTCATCCCTGTCTTCTTTGCTGAAACTGCCGTTGTTCAGGGATGCCCATGGTAAGTAGCTCTTTGTGTCCATCCTCTTGCTTGATTTTGAGGTTAGCTTTGCACAATAGTGCAAATGGGGACAGTTTCTTCCTTGTATGATGTGCTGCTTGTTGAATTCACTTCCATTAACAAGCTGTTGGAAGCAAGTTAATGCCACATTTATTTACTCTAACATCTGATTCTTGCTGCCTATTGAAAGGGTTGCTTAGACTACAGATCATCTCCTGTATGGTATCTCATAAAAGGTCTGAAGTCGCCTTCCCCAGAAAAGTATAACTGTGATTATTAATTCAGTAGAATAACCTATGTAACAAAAGAAATAAAATACGCTGTTGGTATGCTATCTATGGTTAAATTTATTGAGAGAGCTAATCTGAACAGAGATCCTTGAGGTTGTTACTTATGGGGACCAAGTAATATATTGCTATTCACCATCTACTTATCCACTCTGCTTTTTCTTCACAGTTTTCTGTGTCAGACAATCCTGAAATCAGGGACCTCAAGTCACATTTAGTCCTGTAGTTTCCCAGAAAAAAAACCCTTTTTATTTACATGTTGAATTTACTGGATGTATGTTCTGTCAAAAGTAATTGCCTACACACTTCTTAGGATCCTTTGCTCTCTCTTCATTGAGACTTTGCTTTGCTACTTTTCATAACTCCTTTGGGCCTGATTTTTCTATCAAATCTAATTAAATAAGCTATTTTGAAAAGTACTTAATTTTATAGACTCACAAGCACATAGACATTTGCAGGTGAGCTCTACTTCTAAGGAACTTCTACAGTAGCCATCGTCTCATGGTTGCTGATTGACTGGCACCTACTTAAAAATCACCTTAGAAGGTTTGTGGTGAGGTCACCCAGGCTCTTTGGTGACACAGAATATTGGCAGCTGTAGCAGAAAACTTCAGATTCTCTAACAAATGACAAGAACAATGAGTAGTGCCAGTGTAAAATCAAAGTAAGCGGAAATCACCTAAACCAGAAGTACTTCTGAGAGACCAATTACTCACTGTCAATTTTGGGGAGCAAATATGACACATTAAGAGTTGACGCTCTTTGTGTTGTCCAGGTACCCGCCACTTCAGTGTGTGGTCAAAAATTATCCGCAAGTGAGATACAGGATATTGTCTGTAGACTTCAGGGACAAGAAAATCCTCTTGTATCTCAGTGTCTGCTGGCTGTAGTTCCAGTTTAATGATATCATTCTAATACACTTAAATGCTATTAATCTTTTTTTTTTCCATTTTCCTAATTTTTCCAGGAAAAAAAGTGCAAACCAAAACTTTCAGTCTGCAGGACAAAGATTACAAGATTGCCACACAACACAGATTTTTTTGTTTTATTTTTTTTTAAAGTAATACATTGTGATTTTATTTTTCCTGAATATATTGGACAGTATGTAACTTAAAGGCACTATTATCT
>JAAGNO010008004.1:0-13040 GCA_033439905.1 Ceryle rudis
TTCCCCGGGGGTGGCGGGCAGGTACGGGCCGGGCCGGGTTGGGGGCCGGGCGAGGGGTCGAGGCCGGCGACATTGACACCCCTCCCACCCCGTGTCCGCAGCCCGACGATCGCGGTTTGATCGGTGATGTGCCGGTGCTGCGCGTGACCCGGCGGGGCCCCGAGGCCGTCCACTTCGTGCAGGCGCCGCTGGAACCGGGCGCCGAGGTGCTGCTGTCGCTGGACTGGGACCGACGCTTCGACCACATGCAGCAACATTCAGGTCCGTGCCGGGCCCGACCGGCCGAGGGGCGACCGGGAACGTCTCGTTGCGGGGGCTGCCGGGGCGGCCTCTCCAGGCTTCACCCGGACTGGGGGGGTGCGTGGGGGGGCGGTCACTGCCCAGCCTGTCCATCCCTGGTCAGGGCAGGGGGGGAAGCCCAGCAGATCTGCACCACGGTCCATCCCGGTGCCTCCCCGGCAGGCTCTCCTTGGCTGGTGACCAAACCCAGCGCCGACAGGCTGGGAGGGGAAAGTTCAACCTGCTTTGAAGCCTTCAGCGGGGCTCTTGGGGTCCAAAGGCCCAGGAGGCGATGGCTGTTTCTTCTCTCTGCTTTTGAGCAGCAGCGTGAGCCCCCCAGCACCGAGCAGGAGCCTGGGCCTCTGCCAGCATCAGGGGGAGCGTTGGCAGAAGGAATAGTCTGAAAATCTCTTTTCCCATGTCCAGTGGCACTCAAAGCTGCTGCTTGCACGTCTCTTCCAGGACAACATCTCATCACTGCCATTGCAGAACAGATGTTTGGATTCAAGACAACTTCATGGTGAGCAGAGAAATGGCTCCTTTTGACTCCAGCCTTAACTTGCTTGGCGTGTGGCACCGTGCTGGGCTGCAAGGAGCTGAACGTTGGTAAATCAAAAGCAGTTTTCAATTGGGACATTTCACGTGAGCTCAGAGGGCCTGGGAGAGGTGACTGAACTGGAGAGAAGGTGTGCAGAGAGCTTGCTCTGTCTTCTCCTCCTCCAAGTGTGCGGTAGGCATCTGGTGCTCTGTCACTAAAAGGGGGAGGAGGGAAGGATGTTTCGTTTCAGAAGGGGATGGCATTTAGTGCTGCACAGAGGGACCTTCCAGCAGGTCCTAGCTGCAGCAGCAGATGTTCTTCATGGGTGCAGGGAGCTGGGCCGTCAGCGAAGTGTCATTGAGCTGGACACCCCCTCCATGACCGCAGAGCAAGTAGAGGCCCTGGAGAGGAGCGTGAATGAGAAAATCCGGGAGAGGGTGCCCGTGACGGTGAGGGAACTGGCTGCAGACGACCCTGCAATTGAAACGGTGAGTGATGGGGAGAGAACTGATGCCATCCAAAAGTAACTGCAGCAGGGATGTCACCTTGTTCACCGTCGTCTCCCCTTCGTCAGGTGAGAAGCCGTGGTTTGCCAGATGACCACACGGGACCGGTGCGAGTTGTTGACATCGAAGGCGTAGACTCCAACATGTGCTGTGGGACTCACATCTCCAACCTGAGTGACTTGCAGGTGTGTCTGGGGGGGGAGCTGCAGCTCAGCTGCCTTCGGGAGCCTCACTCTGCACGTTCAGACCCAGCACAGCAGAAGTCTCTGAGATCTGGGGTGTGCTTTGAAGTGTCCCAGTGGTAAAGGGGTGGCGGCAGCCTCGTGCTGGGTGAGCCTCTGCAGGGCTGCACACGGGTCCCGGTCCTTGTCCCACCCCTGCTCCATAGCAGGGATGTTCCCTGACCTGCTGCTGCCTCTGCAGAGGGCACGTGCTGTGGGGAGCTGGGCCAGCCTGGCAGTGCAGGGCTGGGTTGCTCGCTGGCCGTTGCCTCTACTTAAAGCCGTGATATTTTTGAGGGTTTGTCATGAATGAGAAATCCTCTGTGCGGGGAGGTGGAGATAAATTCTAGAGCTGCCTTTGTAGTGTTTTTGTCTTTTCAGTCGTTTGTTAGAGTCTATCCCAGCAGAAATCCCCAGATGCACTGCAGAGTGCAGCCCATGATGAGCAAGTTGTGTTAATTCCACTGTATCACCATCCTTGGGGTTGGGTTTTTTTTTCTTTTTTTTTTGAATGTTGACCTTGTGGCTGATCTTAACCAGTTTATTTTCACTGTCAGAGAGCCAATATTCCCAACAAGGCATGGTCTAGTAGGAACTGACCACCTGTGTAAGTATAAGCAGAGCACTGTTCTTTTCTGACCGGGTTGATTTTTCTTTTTAAGGTTATTAAACTCCTTGGCACAGAAAAAGGGAAAAAGAACAAAACCAACTTGGTTTTCCTGGCAGGAAACAGAGTGCTGAAGTCAATCGAACAAAGTCATAGCACAGAGAAGGCTCTAACCTCGCTGCTCAAGTAATACCCTTTCCACTTTGATTATTTAAACTTTACTGTTGCTTTGGACAAATACCCCACGAGCCTCGGGGGACGTCTGTGTGGTGCTTTTTATGATCTTACCCCCTCCTGCTCCTTTAAGAAATCCTTTTTTTTGTTGTTGAGTGGCAATCCAGATTCTCCTCCTCCTTTCAGAAACGGGCCAGGTGAGCACGTAGAGGCTGTGAAGAGGCTGCAGAGTTCTGTGAAGCTGCTTCAGAAGGTACGAGGCTGGCTAAGAAAAGCAGACTGGCTGCTTTCTATGGACCTGGCCTTTAGCCACGGTAACTGGGAATTGAATCGTAGCCATCGGTTGGTGTGGATATCGTTACGAAAACATCTCTGGGAACGCAGCGCGGCGCTCACGCTGATTTCTCCATCTGCAGCACAGTTGATTCGATTTTCTTTCAGAATAACTTGAACCTGCTTCGAGACATTGCTGTTTTGATAGCCCGGGACTTCAAGAGCCAGCCTGTTCCAAGTCAGCTGTTTGTGTTACACAGGTACGGGGGAGTTCAGGGGAAAGGGTCAAATGGCTCCTTACACATTTCACTGCAGCTGCATCTCTCTGGTGCCTCTTCAGGCTTGTTCCTCAAGGAGGGTGATAAACAAGGTGAATAGAACGTTAAGCTGCCTCAACTTGCTGGGAGGTTCTGTAACTAAAGGAATGTGTCAGTAGTTGGGGCACTGAATTCTTTTGGCTTTGTAGCTAAGAAATAACTGTGTCTTATCTGATTGCTCTTGAGATTTTCAAGTAAAACTGAGAAGCTTCTATTTGCTTAAAGATAAACACTTAAATTATTCCCAGTATGTCCCCAGGAAAGCACAATCAGGATTTATATATATAGAAAAAAAAAACCCTCATCTTTATCCTATCAGCAAGAGGCCAACACCCCAGGCCTGATGGGGCCTTGGGTTTCTGATTGATACTTTGGACTCTAGAGGGGATTTTTCCTTCTTTCTAAAGTGCCTATTTTTTTTTTTCCTCCATCCATACAGGAAAGAAGGTGACTCTGAATTTATGAATATCATCGCTAATGAGATTGGGACGGAGGTGAGTCACTGATGGGGACTAACCAGACACCACTGGCTCGCTCACTGAAGCTGTAGCACAGGCAGGGCCAGGCTCCACCATGTTTGTACCACAGGCAAAACCTACTCGTCTCCTTCCTTTCAAAAGTCACCTGAGGTTATTGTCCCCAGGAGCCTCAGTCTGCAGGGGAATCCTCAACCGTCAGAAATACAGCAGTAAACATTCAGAGCTCTCTAGAAGAGCCTGACCCCAGCAGAGCTGTGCAGAACTTCATGGGCTGTTTCAGACTAGACTAGAGTATTTCAGCTGGAAGGGACCTACAAAAATCATCTAGTTTGACTGCCAGCCATATCCATTTAGCTTAGGGTACCCCGATACCTGTTCTGTGCCCCACAGCGTATGATTGAGCATAACAGGTTCAAAAGCTTCCCTCCCTTTTACCTTTTTCCAGTTGAGTCTGTCTCGGTAATGCACAGACCCTTCTGAATTGGTCACGTGCTGGGGTGGGTCCTGCGTCCGGCATCTGTCCTCTCCCGGACCAGGAAGGCTCTGCTTATTCTGGAGCAAGATCTCTCTCTGTCCACAGGAAACCCTGCTGTTCCTGACTGTGGGAGATGAAAAAGAAGCAGGACTCTTTCTTTTAGCTGGACCTGTTGAAGCAGTTGAGAATTTAGGTCCCAGGTAATGGTTCAGTGGTTTCTTTACGAGTAAGAATTCTAACGCTACAGACGAAGCAGCTGAGCAGTAGAATCAGGGCACGGACCCTTGTTTGCTGTCTGCAGCAGGTTCGGCCAGGTCACTCTCCTCTCTGTGCTGTTGTTACTGCAGGGTGGCAGAGCTGCTGGGAGGCAAAGGAGCTGGGAAGCGAGGCCGGTTTCAGGGCAAGGCCACCCAGATGAGTCGGCGAGGAGAAGTGCAAGTTCTGCTTCAGAAATTCATCAGCCATCGAAGCCCTGAAGCGTAAGAAACAATTCTCAAAGCAAGGCAGCCTTCCCTGCTTTGCATAAGCTCCAGCAGCTTCTCTCCCAGCGAATAAAGACATAAACCCAGCAGCTGGTGCCCATATGCTCTGCGTGAGCTGATTCGGTGCTCGCGGAAAACCGGGGCAGGGGGTCTGCTGTCCACGTTTTCCTGCAAGGGTTTTTTTTTTTCATTTCTCCAGACAAATGGTCCCCGTTCTTAAGTGATTAAAAGCAGTGGCAAGCTTTCCTCAGACCTGCTTGAGCACGGCACAGGAACCATTGCTGGAGAGCCACCAGAAGGGAGAGCAGGTGCCCCACGGGCAGGAGATCTTTCACTTTCATGTGTCAGCCCTTCCCCTTCTTGGGGTGCAAGTGTTACCAGTCCTGTTTTGATCAGCAGGAGTTTCTCCAGCTCGATCAGATGTAAAGTCCCTTGGGATCAGGCAGAAGCTCTCCCCAGTGTTTCCTCAGCTTCCCTTTACTGCCGGGTGGGTCCTGGAGCTGTTGCAATCTCAGCTGCAGAAACTAAAGGGCGCTGTGGGGCCAGGGTGTGGAACAGCAACACAGGTAACTTGGGAATATTTTTTTTTTCCACTTTCCTAGAAATGGCATCAAAGGCTTAGTCCAGATGTTGGTAATAAACAAAAAATAGAAGAAAAGAAACCACTGTCCTGAGGAGGTTTATCTGTCATGAACGCAGAGGGTAACAGGTAACAGCAGACCCAGCACACGGGGTTTCCACACATGGCTGCTGCCCGTGTGGTCGGGGTTGAGCCAAGAGCCCTTTGCCAGAGGTTGGTTGAGCTGTTCAGGGACAGGGACAGGGACAGGGCTGTGCTGCCCATCGGGACTCTGCTGCAGGGGGATCAGCAGCCCTGGTTCCCCCCACACACGGCCGGGCTCCCTGGAGAGGCACCTTCTGCAGCTGCTTCTGCGGGGTCTGGCTGCCCTGTCCCCGTCCCTCCCAGTTGGGAGAACCTGCCTGCTCCCCAGCTGGAGGAAACCGGGGAGGGGTACACTGGTCTAGGTGACTTTTCTCCAGAGAATCAGGTCTGCAGCGGAGCTCTGTGTGAGTGAGTTTTACAGCCAGCTTTGCCCTCAAAGGGGTGTTACCGTGGGTGTTCTGCCGAGGTGCAGTTTGCTCACGAGGAAGGTCCCTCGCGCCTGACGGCTCTCGGTGCGTCAGCAGCAGGAGGGCTCCCATCAGAGGGCTGGCAAAGGCTGCGAGCTCTGCTACCACGCATGGCAAACCACAGCAAGACAGCGGCCAAGCTCTGCTGCCACGCATGGCAAACCACAGCAAGACAACGGCCATTACCACAGCTCTGCTGGACACCAGCTCCCAAAGGCGCTGCCAGAGCCGGGAGGGGGAGATGATGTTTCCGAGGTGCACCCCAGCAGAGAACACCCCTGATGCTCAGAGCAGCAGGAACTGGTGTTCTGGGGGGAGATGCTGCATGTGCACATAGACAGGCTGGCAGGAAGAAAGTTTCTGTACCTTCCTATCTATTTTAAACTCAGGCTGAGCGAGGATGTTTACCGAGTTAATTGGCGGGCTGCTCAGCCTGGGTAGCTTTGAAGTCAGCAGGGCCAGCCTGCAGCAGCTTCCTGCTTACGAGCACTGAGGCAGGGAGGCCAGGACACGGCTGCTGGGAGAGCAGAGTGGGGGGCAGCAAAGCCACTTGACCCCCAGCGCTGCAGCTGTCCTGCACCCTGGGCAGAGCTGGGGGTGGGGCAAGTGGTGCCTGGAGGCTGGACCAGCACTGAAGGTTGGACCACCACTGGCTCCTGGGCCCCCACAGCATAGCCAGCAGCCCAGGGGCTCAGCACAGCTCCAGCCAAGCTTGTTTCTGTAAGCAGCATGAGCGTGTCCCTGATCCTGGTGCAACCAGAACCCTGCAATAAACAGCACAAAAAGCACCCTGAGCCCCTGGCCTCATCCGACTGCACTCAAGGGGGAAAGGCAATGAAGATTGAGGGACCCTTTCCGTGTGCTTTACCAGTACCTTGGAGGTGGTGGCAGGAGACACATCCTTCCCCCGACACCAGCAGCAGCCCTTACACCCAAGATCCCCCATCCCAAGTCACCAGCCAGCGAGACATCTGAACTCACCAGCTAAACGCACCTTCGGGTTTAATAAAATACCTCTCGTTTACAGACACCCCATGTGCATATAGATACACATTCTATATCTATACACACATACAACCCTGTGCTGCTGCACACAGCAGTGACTACTGAACACCGCAGGGCTGGGAGGCTCCCCCAAGCTGGTGCTTTATCTCCAGATCACAGTGTCTGCCTGTTCCTGTAACAGCTGCCTGGCCAGCAGACCCCCCGCGCACCCGTGGGTGAGCACCCTGCTCCCCGTGGTGCCAACACCGACCCTGCAGCGTGGAGGTGGCTTGTCCCTGTGAGCTGCAGGGAGGGCAGGGTCTGCCCCTGCCACTGCCAGGTCGCAGGCTGATATCCCCACCCGGGGCATGGGAAGGGCAGGAGGAGAGCTCTGGGAGCGCAGGGTTCGCTGTGCCAGCAGCTGGCTGTGGGCTGCCCTGAGCCTCCAGCACGACTGGCGCTGCGGCTCCGCGGCGTGGGAGCCATCCAGCAGCACCACCCGCCCAGCCTTCCCAGTCCGCTCCTGGCGTGGAGTCAGTCTGTGCAGAGATAGTGGGGAGCAGCCAGCCAGGGACTGGGGTGCACCCACGGGCCAGTGACTGCTCCCGAGCCCGGAGCCAGGGCAGCTGCGTGCCCGGGCGCGCCGTTCCCCGCGGGGACAGTCCTAGACAGCCTTCTTGTCCTGTGTGGCCAGCAGCTGGGAGATGCAGTAGGGGATGAGGCCAACGGTGGCCAGCGGCACAGCCGCGCTCTTGCAGAAAGAAAGGATGTAGAAGAGCAGCTGCATGTGGGAGGGCGGCTTGAAGGCATCAAAGAGGTGGAGGATGAGGAGGGAGGCAGTGACGCAGCCCAGGCGGAAGGGCAGCTGCTGGCCCTGCTTCCCCCGGCAGCTCTCCAGGTACATGTGGGAGTTGAGGGCCAGTCCCAGCCCAAAGAGGATGCCCAGGTTACGGAGGAGGCTGGCAAAGGGGGTGGTGTCGATATGGACCCACTCGGGGTGGGCGCACCACCTCCGCGCCTTCTCCAGCGTCCAGAGAAGGTCCACGCCGAGCACCCGCAGCAGCAGATAGAAGCCCAGGGCGAAGCTGAAGAGGAAGAAGGTGATGCCCAGGTACCGGCGGAGGCTGGCGGTGTAGATGCAGTGGATGTGTTGGAAGGTCTTGGCCACAGCCATTCCTGCCGGTAACAAAGCAGGAGAGGAGGCGACGGTGACTGGTGAGCAATTGCCTACCTTGGGACGCTAGACCCAAGAAGACCCCGCAGTCCTGGGCACTCCAGTGGCAGACATGACCCCCACAGCCACCACTTGCGCCCCATTGCTCACAAACGGCCCATTCTGCTCAGTGATGACCCTTTCACAGCCCAAGCCTGCTCTGTCTGTGCCACATTTGCCATCTCCGAGAGCACAGCAGTAGCTGGCAAAGCCCTTCTCACCCAACTGGGACTCGTGCCTCAAAGGGGATAGGGACAAAGGCACCTCCTGGAGGGCATCCCACCTGTGACAATGGGGTCAGTAACTGCGGAGCCACAGACACAGCTTTATGTCATGCCCCTGCAAGCAGCCATCAGGCCACACACCCTCCCTGGCCGGTGCTGTGGTGCTGCAGCACAGTGGTGCCATGGGGAAGGGGACAGGGGATCCCATGCACTCACCTGAGATGACCCCTGCGATGACCTGATGGGGGAAGTGGGCGGCAATGAAGACTCGGGACAGGCAGACGCAGACCTGAACTGCCCAGAATCCCGTCCAAAGCACCGTCCACAGCACCCTGTGAGGAGCAGGGGGCCACGTTGGTGCCAGGGCTGGCTTGTGCTGTCCAGGGCACTGTCATCGCATACCCTGAGCAGTCCCTGGCCACTCGCCAAGCCTGGCCTTGTGCAGACCACCCCCCCCCGGGTATGCACACCCTGCCCCCAGCCATCTGCCTCAGGGGGCTCAGCCGAAGGTCTCTTGGCACTGGAGCAGCCTCTGCCCAGTAGGGGTGGTTGTGGCTCACAGCTTACCAGTATTTGAGTGTCCTCGACTGCTTCTTCCCCATGGCCGTGGAGAGGAGGGCTGTCACCATGACATAGTACACGCCTGCTGCGCCCATGGCATGGCCCGAGGGGCTCCCTGGATGAGAAGAGACACCCAAGTCAGACCCCTCCTCTTCAGAGCAGGCTGCGTCCTCATGTCTGGGGGGTTCCCAGGCAGCAGCCCAGGCCCTGGGGGCTGTGGGCCCACGTGGCATGGCACCCAGCACCTGTCCCCGCAGCATCTACAACACCACCTCTACAGCAGGTGCTCCTGGGTGCAGGCAAAGCTGGATGTGGGACAGCACAGCAGAGGCAGTGCGGGGAGCACAGCTCTGGCCCCGTGGTCCATCTGCCAGGCTGGACTGGGCAGAGGACACTGACCAGCCACAACGGCTTGTGCTGAACAGGCCGGGGACGCCTGCAGCCCTCCTCTGGCTCCCATGGAAAGCCGTGGGCAAAGTCCAGCCAGAGCTGCTCCAGAACTGGGACAGCCCCTTCCCCAAGGAGCAGCTGCCCACATTTGGGTCTGGGGGAGCAGAGCACAGCCCCAGCCCAGGCCAAGGTAGTGGCTGAGCATGGGCAGGGGTTTGTGCTGAGCCGCCACGTCTGCTCCGAGGGTCAAGGTCTGCTGTGAGCAGGGGCTGCTCTGCCTCCAGCCGCTGCAGGGACAGCCAGTGTCCCAGCACTGCGGGGGCCAATGGTGCAGCTCAGTGGTAACAGCCCTTTCTCAAGAGCTAGCTAGGGTCACGTGCCAACGGCGGGCTCCCAGTTGCAGCCCCATCCATGCCAGCACCCGAATCCTGGCGGGAACCAAGGCCTGGAGTGGGGAGCTGCGTGTGCAGGTCCCCCCTGAGCAAGAGCCTGCCAGGGCTGTGGGACCCTACCAGGACCAGTCTCGCAGGTGAGCGGGAACTGCTGGATCTCTGGGGCAGAGATGTTGCTGTAATAGTCCGTCTCATGAACCCACCAGTACGGTCTCTCTCCAAAGAGGATCCTGAAAAGAAAAGAGAACGGGGTCTGTAGGGGTCCTGAGCACCCAAACAGGTGGGCACGGCTGCAGTTCCAGCTCTGGCCTGGGAGCCACAAGAGTCAAAGGACCCACAAGGAGTCCAGGGCATCCTGACAGACACAGCATCCAGCTGGTTGCTTGGTCCCAGTGGCCAACGCTGCCTGTCTGTGTCCCCATCCCTGTCCCCTGAAGGGGGAGAGAAAGAATTTAATGGGAGCAAATCGACACACTGCAAAAGCGGAGCAGTGTCTGCTCCCTCTACATCTTTTTCAGGCCAATAGCAACTGTCTTACAGTGGCATCAGAGGCAGAGGCCACCTGTCCCTGTCACACGTGCAGGCAGTGTGGGCATCCTCTTGCAGGAGGCTCCATCTCCCTGCCTGGTTCTGGGAAGCAGGGAGAAGCCGCTGCAGCACAGGTCGGGAAGGAGTGGCCATCACCACTGCCAAGCTGGGGGCTGAACTCTGGTCTTTGTTTTACACCAGTGTCAAGGCAGAGAGCGCACATCTGGCCCCCGTTAGTCCAGCTGTGCCAACAAGCCGTGGCACAGGGCCACTCACCACTTGAAGACGAGGTTGAGCCAGTCACCGATCACAGCCACCCAGATGAGCCGGATGCCCACTGACTCGCTGAAGTGGAACCAGATGGGAAAGAGGACGAAGAAAGTGTTCCTGAGGTCAGCGGCGAAGGAGATGAAGAGGAACCAGTCCTGGGAGCCCTGGAAGTGCTCCTGCAGCCAGTGTGTCGCCTGGACGCCCGCGGCATGCAGGAGGTTCATGCTGGTTGCCATCCTCCTCCCGCGGCCGCAGCCCCTTGGCGCGGCTCAGGCTGTCCCACGCTCTGCTGATGGGGTTTTATGTGCTGCGGGCTTTTGTTTGCCACGGGCAGGTCGCTTGTCCCAGCACTGATCTTTGGACCCAAAAAAAAATAATCACTTTTGCCAAAGGTGCATCGCCGGGCGGAGGGGGGGGTTGTTACAAACATGTTTGGAACAACTTACGTAAAAGGGAAAAACAAGCTTCCAGGGTGCACGGAGCATGGGGTGCTCCAGCATCTTAACCCTTACCGACCCTTCCCTGCAGCCCCTGCTCCTCCTGATGCCCACTTCAGCTGCTCCCACTGAAGCCCAGTGTTTGCTCTGCTACTGGGGAGCAGGTTCAAACATCTGCACTGGTGTGAGCGGTGCTGCAGAGCTGCTGCAGCCCCGAGCTGACATTTCTCCTGTCCCTCTGCATCACCCCAAACATCACTGGAGCACTGCAGGGATGCCCAGGAGTGTGAACTGGGCTGTGCGTGGTGTGGGGAGCAGGGTCCCACTAACCCCACATCAGCTGAAAGCTTCAGATGAGGAAAAACCACCTTGCTGCCGTGGTGCTTGCCAGGCTGATTTAACCAGGGCTCTGCACAATGGGAAACTTTCCAAGCCATTTCTGGAGCTCCCCACAGCCCCAGACAGGAGCTTGAGGAGCTCCTGGCTGCCATCGATATTTTCTGTTCTCTGATGTGGGGTCAGACACTCCCCCTAGCACAGCTTTTCTGATTAACCCCCTTCCTGCACAAACCTGCCCTGTCAGACCCTGGCTGCTGCGGCAGAGCCAAACACTCCACTCACCCCATCAGTGCCAGGGTCCCTGCCTGTGGCCCTTCTGCACCCTGGCCCAGCAGCACCGTTGCTGGCAGCAGTGCCAGCACCGCAGCTTTAGCACCCTGTTCCTCCCCAGGAGGTTACGGTGAATGAGTAACATGGAGAGCTGGTTCCAGGAGCCTCAGGACACAGGCTTAGCCTGGCAGGAGAAACCTCCTTCCCCAGCTCTGGTTGGCCATCACAGCTGCTGGCACAGGGACACACAGCCCAGCAGCAGTGGCACAGGGTGCTCAGCCAGAGTCCACCGCAGCAAAACAGCCTGTTCGTGGGGGAAGAGGCAGCGAGGCATTAATGATTAGCAGCCAGTGAAAATGCATCACTTATCTCCCTCCTCGAGAAAGTTCAGGTCAAGATCCTTGAACCCGTGCGCTGTTTGCCAGGGTACAGAGCAGGCAGAGGTCGTGTCCAGCGTCGAGTCCTGTTCAGGAACAGCAGGCTCTGCACAGGGGGCTGGCGGGCAGCATCCTGCCCCTTTGGCTGCACATAGCCCAGGGAACCGTGGGGTTCAACAGGCAAAACCACAGCAAACCTTCCTCCCTGGGATACCAGCGTGGACCAACCCAGAGCTGCCAGGCAGAGGAAGAAGGATCATATTTGCAAATGCCTGTGCTCTGAAGGCAGTTGGGTGATTATAGACCAGCCTCGATCTGCCCCACAAGGTTGGGGCTGCCTGGGCAGATCTGCAGCCACAGAGCAGCTATGGGCTTGCTCTGTGGACACCTTGTCCTCAGCCCCAAGAACCTGCCTGTCAGGTGGTGGCAGCCGGGATCCTGCGCTCAGCATCCTTGGCCCAAAGATGTCCCTGGGGAGGGAGTGCTGCTGGAGTAGCCTCACTGTGCCAGAGAACGGAGCCAGGGGAGCCCCCAGGGCTCATGACAGTCCTGCCGACTGGCACTTTCCCAGTTGCCATCAGTGAACTGGAAATGCATGTTAAGGAGAGGAAAGTTGACCGCCCAGGAGAGAAGCGGCACAAGCACTGCAGGATCAGCCCTGGCCACAAGCATGTCCCTGCTCAGGGCTTCTCCTCCCCATCCCTCCCAGCCTGGCCTCGTTGAGACCAGCGGAGATGGACCCAGGTGTCCCAGCCCCCAGTCTAAGCTCCCAACCTACAAAAAACCCCAACAAAGCAGAAGTTTGCACAGAAATGGAATTACTCTTGCAAAACAAATTCCCCAGCCGCTCATTCCCAGGGTCCTCAACCGAGAGTGGCTTTGGCCAGTGTGAAGGAATGCAACAGACTTGGCTTCCACGGCAAAAATATTTTGAAATAGTCAGCAATAAATACTCCCCAAGAGATTTCACAGCAGAAAATGGGGGCAAAAGGTGTTGGGGGATGGGGACTAGCATGCTCCAGTCCCCTTGGAAAGAGTCGCTGCAGGAAAACTGAGGCCACAGCAGGGAGAGGCCAGGAACCAGGACAGGAGGAGCCACCTCCTCCCTCCAGGTCTGGGAGCACCACGCCAGGTTCCGGCTCGTCCCTTGCACTGGGTGGCTGTGCTGACAGCAGCCCTGGCCAGGGATGTGCTCTCCCAGAGCAGGTTTGGGGCCAGGCTCAGCTGGCAGCCCAGCAGCCGGTTCCAGGACACGGTGTCCCGGTGTGATTCCCGAGGCACCGGATGGAGCTACAGGAGGCAGAGCACAGGCAGGTGGTGTAACGTAAAGTAACGTACCTCCCACACCGTGCTGATGTTTCATCCAGAAAGTTCCCAGCATGCTGCAAGGTCTGGGGGCAGGCAGCGGGCAGGATCGCTGCCAGCACGGGAGCGCGTCTGGTCTCACCTGCGTCAGCAGGCGGGCAGAGTCCGGGCAGCACTCACAAACACGTGGGCACACCGTGGCAGGCAGGCAGCCCGCTGGCTGTGACCTTCCCCTCGCAGGGAGCATTCCGCCTGCTCCCCCCCAGAC
>JAAGNO010008006.1:0-44430 GCA_033439905.1 Ceryle rudis
TTTAAATTACAAGCAGTTTCTTGAATCACACTATGCATGATAATCAATATACAGTAGAAATTACAATTTAAAAATGTACACAATTTAAAGACATTTTGACCTGAAAGTTCATTAACTATGATATATTGCCATAAACCTCATACCTGTATTAAATTACAATAGGAAAACCTCATACCTATGATTTTGTTACATAGTTTCTCATTTACAAATAGAATTAAACATTATATATACACACACACCAGTACCATTTATCATTTAAGTTACACCTACATCTGTGCAAGTTCAAACAATTTCATAAACAAAACTAACTGTAAGTCATATTCAAGTTTCTGAAAAACAGGCTGCTGGTATTACAAATACTTATTTTCAATAAGTTTATATGATGTTTGACTCTCCTCTAGATTTTTTCCAGTCTTTTACCAAAACCATTAACATACAAGGATATTTCTGTACGACTTAAAGCTGAAGTAATTTTGTACACTCCATTCTTATTTAAGGCTATTTCTTATAAGGCTAATATACTTGGATTCCACCTTTCACCAGCTCCAGCAAAAATAGCCATGTCACTAACACCTGACAATGCTGACATTTTAGCATAGTGCTTAATCATAAAAAAAAAAAGTCTTTCTACCAACCAGCCTCCTCATGAAAAAGATTGAGTACTACATAAAAATCTGCTAAAAATACTGATAAAAAGAATGAGGCTTAAATGGCTTTCATTAGTGCATCAATGAGGATATGAAAAAATGTTTTATCCGCTCATTTCCATAAATGCAGTTACACACACAACAGATCCACAGCTCGGGGATTTGGGAGAGTACAGGTGTTCCCACTGAACTGAACACTCTTCTTGCTCTGTTGGCCTCTCACTACAGATCCTCATTTTTAAACTTACCTCCTTAGGTGGGAAAAAAAATCAGATCTTTTAAATAACTTCAGTAGCCAAATTGAGACAATGCCTTCATTGTTCAAACAATCAAGGTATTCTACTAGAGAAGGAATTAAAATGTAACCAGTCCTCATAATAAACCATTGAAAATAGATACATGTACTTCTAAATGGAAACCATGCTTAAGTAGCTAGTGCAAGAAATTACATATACTTTAATGAATGATTGGTAACAAATCCCCTTATCATCTAACATGTTGGAATTACTGATTCATCTCCACTACGTCACTGACTGCTAGGCAGATATTTAACTATTGCTAATAGTTGATCAGATTTTTAACTACAAATTTTTCCAAAAAAGACCTTTCATATTATTGCAATCCAGCCTACTGGATTACTGAAATTAAAATTCATGTTTAAGTGAGGTGAAGTCAACTTTAAATATTTCTTTCTCTTCATTGTAGAGCTAAAAAGGACATTACCTTGCTTAATATCATACACTTCCCAGCTTGTTTTGGAAAAAATGCTCCTTTGGCAATTCATTAGCAACGAGTCCATTTGGACAAAGGAGTAAACTTTCACTTCCTATGCAAGATTTTCTCTAAACACGAGTAAAAAGTAAAGATCTTCGCTTTCCATAAAGCAAAGGAAATTGCTGATGTACAAGATAAACCACCTGATTTTTCAGAATTCTAAGAAAATGAACAACCAAATGGTAACTTCCTGGAGTATAGACTTTTATTTAAACTTGGACATTATTTTAAAACAAAGGATTCAAAATTAAGGCTGAACTCCGGGTCTGAGAAATTTTATTCTTTTAATCTGCCATGCAAGGCAGATAAGCCCACATTCTTTGCAGACCATTGTGGAGTTTTGTTCTTACTGTGGTGGGAATTATAGAAGACAGATGAGATACTTTACATCTATCTGCATCAAGGAGTTTAAAGTTGGAATTATGAAATTTCTAAGCAGTAATTTGTGCACAAAGTTTATTTACTATATTTTAAAATATTAAAAGTAGTTGACAGCTTCCTTAAACCCTCTACAGTATATGAGTAAGCCTAAATTAAGAACTATTGGGCTTTGCCTCTTAAATCGTGTTTTGGGAAAAGTCCATGAAAAATCCCATTCCTTACTTCATACCAAAGAACAGCTCTGACTAACTCTGAATCTGAGTGCCTCCTCAGAATTAGTTCTCAACAGTACATTGGCAACTTTTTATAACATAACTAAATCATTCCCTTTTAATAGGTACAGAAACCATTCGGGTTAAGGGCACAATAATACTGGGAAAAAAGCTATTAATGTATTCTTGTCATTTGAAAACATACTTAAAATCAAAATGCATGTAGAGGTATACAAAACCAAACTTTACACATCTGAATATATTTAGTCCTCCCATATTTCACGTGATGAAAATTCTCTGGTGACTGGATCTGAACACAGAGCACTTGGACCACCATTATACCAAAGTCCTACCAAAAGAGCCACTAAATAACAAGGTAGTTGGTATTTAGCATATTTGTATTTTAGGACAGTAAAATACAAAGCCAGGTAAACTGTTCCTATCAGTGTTTCCTACAGATCTGCAGCTACATAAGGCATTCCAAGAGGTCAGGGATTTGTTTCTCAACTGAAGTCACTCTGGAGTAATAATGAAGGATTGGGGGAGGATTCCCCCCCCCTTGCAGTTTAAAGGATTAAAGTAGCTAAATGCACAGTAGAGTATGAAGGTTAAAAAAGCCCATATTGTATTCTCTTCCCTACAGACAGCTTCAAAGCAAACTTTACTATACTGCATCTTTTGGTCAATATGCATTGCAAGATGTACCAGCGAGCCTTTCAGACATCTTAAAATAGTCCTGGCCTTACAAAGGATGCAAAACTGGGCATTAACCGTTAATCTAATTCTTAATTGTCGTAACATGACTGAGAGGTAGATTTACCACAGGCCTCTGAATGGCAGCCCCAATCTGCAGTCAGTAGAAGAGTGAACTTCATAATCCACAGAATGTACAATTGAAGGGCCAAGCAGGCCCAAATCCAGTCTATTGAAATTAGTCTTTTTATAAGATTCATAAATTCCACAGTTTTGTACAGCCAATTTTTCCTCTTCTCTCTCCAAGGCAGAAACTGTAGTAACTGGAAGGCCCTTAATTATGATATAGACAGATGCTATTACAGTTTAAGCAGTCAGTAGGATCATACTCAGGAATTAAGAGACATTATCTCTTTCATCTAAAAATTTCAGAGTATATCATATATTCTTTTCCAGTTCCCTATAAAACATGAACACTAACAATCAATCTATAATCATTCTCATTTAGAAATGGTACCGAATGTAAGATTTCAGCAAGTCTAACATAACACTCAGAAGTTATGTATGTTTTATAAGTACCGTGCATAGCAAAGGCTACAAAAAAAAAAGACAAATTAAACTGGGTAACTGGGCCAATTCAACTTGTCCTATCTTCCTTGAAAGATTTAAGATTTTGATTCTGTACATCGTCAGGAAATAAAAGAAGAATAATCCATAGTGCAATTGTAATAAGCAAAGTAATATGTAGTGATATCTTTTTGAATAAATATGGCTCACTACTGATCAACTATCGTTCATACAGTTTCAGCAACACAGCCACCTGTTGCACAGGACAATTATACACAATTCTACAACAGGTGTATGTTCAAATAGATAGTGAACTACATGGAAAAATATAAAAAGAATATTTTACAATCTCATACATAAACCAGACTGTAGTGTAATTGCTTGTTTCTTAAGTTATCTGAAAAATACTTCAAGTACTTGAAAACAGCGGCAGAATCATCTTTCAATGAAAAGCAAAATTGCACTGATTTAAAAATACATTACAAAGTTAAATACACATTCAAATTAATGTCCTGATTTAACATTGCTTTCAGTGTTTACTTTCATTTCTTAGTACTTCTTGATTACCTGTGTTACTCCCAAAGGATCCAGAGTTTAAATAAAGAAGTTTCAGACACAAAGTCTGTGTGTTTTATCTATGTAGTCCGAGGAAGTTTTAATTCATTTAATCTTTTTCTCCATCTTCACTGCTTCCTATTAGTAGAGGAAAAGTCATAAGGTACAGTGAGATTCTTCTGCACAACCCTCACAGATTTTCCTAGAAGTTGGCATTCTGCAGTTTTGCACTTCCAAGGTTTGGTTAATCTTTCCCTACAGCTTTCAACTACTGTAAATATTTGGTACATTTACACAGACATCTGCTGAAATCACACAGTTCAATGTCACTTCTTAGGACATGTAAGGTAACATAGGATCTCCAAAATAATTTCCCTTATCTGTAAGTTACTATGCAGCAAACATTATCTAATCAATAAGCACAATATAAGAACAATACAGCTCTATATAACACCAATTACATATTTATAGACATTGACCACTAGCAAGGCTCAGCAATCAGTAATACTTATTTTTAATAATGCAACATTTTATCAAGACTAATAATAGTCTGAACTGATTCAAGTCCGCTTATTTTTGCTTCTCTTAACCCTCAGAAATTTATCAGATCTTAAAAAAAACCCTTTTTGTTACAGGCAAGCTTCAGTAAATAAATATTACTAGTACTCCATAGTGCTATGCTTGGCTCTCCTAACTGAAGCTATCCTACTCACAGCTCTAGAAAACATGCTGCAATTCTTGAGAGAACATGAAGAATGCACTTTCTAAAAAGCAATATGAAACTCAACTTTAAAATGAGCTTAGACAACAATGGCAGAAACAATACATTTGTAGCATCCTCACCCTAGACAGTGAGAATAAAATTGACTTACAATAGTGCTGTAAAGAGAATCATTCAATTGCCTCAGTGTGGCAGCTGTACGTAAGTACTTAAGGACTGCACATATTTAATTTCTATAAATACAGCACTAGTCTTTTAAGAGAAAAACTGTGAGCCTGTCCTGTAAATGTCCTGGAGAGTATTCAACCACAAGTTTGCAGCAACTTGGAAGCAAATAAACTCAATCTAAATGGAAAGCTATGTCTTAACTGAAATACAAGACCAGACATAATTTTTGTAGTTTTAAAAAATGCATTTCTAAATGAAATATTTAAAATAGAACAAGAGTTGCCATATCTATGATTTAGAAGTCTTTATCTTTGCATAAAGCTTTTAATTTGTAGTTTCAAAATAATTATTGGAACTAAGTCACTTACCTCCTTGCTCTATATCTGAATCTGTAAGATGCGTAAGAGAAAAGCTTGCTATGTTAGCAGGAGAGATAGAGAATCTGGAATAAGGGGATGAATGTGACCAGTTCTGATCAAGAGTCCGGGAAGGTGGAGGTGGAGAGAAGTACTTTGATGACTGAAGAGGTGGTTTAGAACCAATAAGACTATTAGCTGCCTTTGATATAAAGGATGGCTCTGGAGAAGAGAAGTCGTCATCCCATTCAAAACCCCCACCTTGGGTAAAAGAAAAAGAAAAGCCAATTTAGAGTAAAGTCACATATAGTTTTGAAAGAAAGCCCCTGGAAGACTGCATTAACCCAAAATAAAACTCGTAGCTTTTCTGTTCCAGCCCTAGGGGTCACAAAGATGTGTCACCCATAGTTTGGCTGCCTCTCAAGACACCTTAGACACATCAATATATAAACAACCAATATTACCTCACAAGCTTTGATAGTCAGGAACACCAGTATATGAGCCTAGCTGAAGCGTATGCTTAGGAGCAAACCTGAAGCCAATATAATACAGTGAATTTACAAATCATGTATAATTTAAATGTTTTATTAAAGACTATGCTTAAAACGCACTCAGCCCCTGCTGTGTATAAATGTATTCCAAGTACCTTCTTCATCTGTCGAGCTTTCTGAATTTGCAAATCTGTTTAAGTAACTAAAACTTGAAGATGGAACAGGAGTGCTGTGAGAGTCTTCTCCGTTCAAGTCTGCTGCACGGTTTCCCAGCTCCTTAGTCGGTGTTTCCTAAGGCAAACAAAATGGCTTATTTAACTCTTACACACACAGTATATCCATGCCTATAGATGCAAACATTCAAAAAATACACTCCCCCACCTCCACCAAATCTACCGAGCAATTAAATGGTCTATAAACTCCTATAGTTATTAACACACACCAAGACTTCTGAGTTATAGATTAAGCATATGCACGTACTTCTATTTCTAAAGAAAGCTGTATCAAATCTATGCTAAAATGCATGCAGGAAATGACTATTCAAATATTATTTATGATATAAAAAGGTTTTATATTTCTAGGTACAAAGCTAAACCATCTTCCAATTGAAAACAGTTCCCTTATCAGCCTGGCACAGTTAGTGTTTTCTTCCCCTTTAATAAAGCCTTATCCCATCTCCCAACATTTTTTTTTCAGTTTCTTTTTTTACCCCTTAATCATGCTTCAGGATAAAGAGACAGACTTTGTATGACCGGTATTTGAAGCAGCCAACATTTATCAGTTATTGTAATAATAAGTAAGAGTTCAACAACTAAGAGCAGTTTAAACACAGCTAATTTTTTTCCTTCCCCTCTGACAAAGGACTAGTATTCTACAGACTGCCTAAACACAAATATATCACCTATGTTTTCTATTCCAAAACACAATTATCTCTAATATTTATGTGCGTCATCATAAGCAACATTACCAAAGCTTGACAATGTGACTGTTCTTTTAAACTCACTGTACTAGTTCAGTTGCCATAATGTTAAAATACAATCGCTTCTGTATCAAGTTACAGAAGTTAAAAATTGCTAAAGCAGATAAGGAAACAAAGGTAACCTTGAATTTTATAAAGCAGATCAGTATTTCACTGAACTTGAATCACATTGGATTAATAAAAAAATAACATTACCATCTAAATACCGTTCTCATCTTTGATTATGGTTTAAGGTGAATTTACCTTAGTGCTAACTAATACAAAATTCAGAATTAGGTTGCAGGTCTGTTTTATTTTTCTTTCTTCCTTTCTTTTGTTAAGGCATTTGAACTTAAATTCAAAGTCCTAACTCATTAAACAGATAAACTGCTTCTATAAAGTTACAGCAAAATTCCTGTAAAATCAATTAATCAAATCTGGTAAATAATGATGCTGTCTCACACATTCAAATTTAATGCATCTTAGAAACATCAGAAAGACATCACTAAAAAAACCATGTTTCATTCAGCGCACGCAGTCAAGGGCCCAAAAGCGACAGATTCAGGATTTGGCACCCAACTGTTCAAAGCATAACCATCCATCCTTCACTTCAAATTAGTGCTGCTATTCTACCAGCAGCACACAACTGCACCTAGCTTAGAAAAAAAAGAAGTTTCTTTTTAATTTTTATATAAAGAAGATTAACCCACATCACAAACTCTAACCCTACCAAACAACAGTGATCTTCTAACAACATGCCCACAAACATTATGCTATTTTGCCATGTCTTGTTAAAAAAAAAAACCCAAACCAACAAAAATTTTACTTTGTAATTAAAAAAAAAAAAGGATACCTGATCAAACAAATAGACCGTGACATCATCAAAGAATGTAACAGCCTTTTTCTCATTTTTCCAATGCTCATGTTGCCTTTCGTTAAGAGGTTTTGGAAGTTTCAACAAGCTTCTCAGGTGTCTTCCATCATCCCTGTCAGTCAGTATCTCAGGTACTTGATGAACAGTTTCATCTTCACTATCAGAACTCAGACTATGCATATTAAAAGTCCTCATGTCATCCTCAGAATCACTGTTTTCATCTTCCTCATCCGCATCGTCACCATCTTCTAAATCAAGCATTCCAGAAACGTCAAGTTTGCCGAGGTATTTTCCTTCAATATCTGGCTCTTTCAGTTTTTGTCCTTCTGTGTGATAGAAGGACTTCTCACTGTTACTCAAATCTAAAGGACTGTGCATGTTATGCACAGACTTTAAGTCTCTGTGTGAAAGAAGCTCTGATGTGTTAGTGCCAACACAAGAGACTGTTTTATGGGAAGCCTCAGATAGTTTTATTTCATCCTTTAAGTTACTTTCCATCGATATTTCCAGGGAATTCAGAGTTGCATCTGCCCACTCATCAGGACACCCCTGCATCCTTACACCCATCTCTTGGATCTCTAAATTGTGATTTAGTTCTAGTTTTGCATTCTGATCACTGGTACCCTGATAATTCCTGCCATCACACTTCTGCAGTCTCTCTTCAAAACTGTCATCCTCTTCGGTACTATTCTCGCCTCTATTTGAGGAAACGACACACGTTGTCTCTGTTGACAGATTTACAATCTCTTCTGTTTTTTTATCTGGCTCAGAATCATTATCAGAGAAATAGGCAGAGTCTCTATAAGAGTTTTGATTTCCACTCAGAAAAACTTTTGGGGTTATTTCAAAATTGCTGTTCACTGCATCTAAAGCTGCTGCTTCTGAAACAATTATGACCGGATTAGAAGGTAAAGCACTAACACTGCTGTCGCTGATGACACAGAGAGCAGTATCTATAGTAGAAGCGTCCTCAACAGTGATATGGGAAGTCCATTCTGGAGACTCCAGGTTCTCCGTTTCATAGCCACTATCAGCAGGTTTATCGGGTGGCAAAAGTTTCTGAGGACTTTGAGCCTGTAAAGATTCTAAAACCTCATTCACATCTAAAGAATCCAAAGAATCAGGTGTCTCTAAGGCTTGTTCTACAGATTGTATAGGAGATGGGCTGTCTTCCAAAAGACTATCCTGACTAGTACAGTCTGAAGCAGCAACAGTAGTTAAGGTCACCTCTTCCGGAACGTGCTTACAGTTCTCCAAGTTATTTGACATTTCTTGCCTTTCCTCCAATAAACATTCAGCTTTTTTTAATATGGGAGACTTCTCTTGCAAGTTTCTTTTCACATCTTCCTGATCACTACATTTTTCTCTATTAAAAGCTATTTCATCAGACTTGAAAAACATTCCCTGTTTTATTTGTGCATCACACTCATCTGTTTCAACAGCAACACTGTAATACGGATTGTGTCCAATATTATTATTTTTGGCATTATTGGATAGCTCTTCTTGACAAAGAATATCAACGTTACAGGACACAAATTCATTGACTTCCACATTTAAAAGTTTTCCCTCATCCTTTAAATAAGGAAGGTCTGCACATTTATCACATGACTTATGTGCTGCAGATGCTTGCATCTCTACAGTAGTCTGAGAATTCGGATCTTTATTCATTGTCACTGGGTTAAAATTTTCATCTTTCACTGTTCTAAGACTTTCATGTACTAAAGAAAAGGCCTGTGCATTTTCAGGCAGCACAGGCTCAGGCTCTACAGAGTTTGTATTTGAGGTTTCCAATACATTTTGTAGAACATCATCTGTTTTTTGCCCAAAATCACTGCTGGTCTCATTTGTCAATAACCCTGTTAATAAGTTTTTCTCTTGAAGAAATAAGAAGTTATCAGAACATTCTTCTAAAGTTACCAAGTCAGACTGGTTAGAGATATTTTCACACAAGGAAACTGTTTCATTTTCAGAAGCATGATTAGAATGCTCTCTCTCATAAAGGCCTACTGCCTTTCTAGCATCTGTGTTTGAGTTTAAAACAGCTGGTTTAAAGTCTTTAGGAATATCATTTGTTTCGGCAAAACCAGGTATTCTTCTGTTTGTCAATTCCTCTGATCTGTCAATGTCATTAAATATATTCTGGAAAGGACTTTCTGGACTACTAGAAGTAGGCAAAAATTCCTCTTTAGGATCTGTATTGTAGTGGAAGAAATCCCCATCAGTGCTAGATTCTTCAACATCGAGATCCCTGAGAACTGTGATATGAGAACTTTTTTCTTGTACAGGTTCTTGATGATCAACTTCTGTAGTTAGTACAACTGATTGGTTATCAAAATTCATGCTGCAGCCACTTCCTTTTTCCTCTAATTGGATATAGTAGTCATTTCCAACAGAAAGCTTGTGTGCGTCAAACACAGGTAACACCCCAGGGACAGCAAGAGATGCTTCTTGACCACTTCCATCCTGTGCTCCTGACCCTTGCTCTGAAAGTGACCTCTCAAAAACCTCCACTGGAAAGAAAATACTTGTGTATGTCATTGCTTCATCAGGATTCACGTGACCACATTCATCAAAATGGTCGTGTTTAGCTGCCTCCCAGATATATTCAAAGCTGAGACCCTGGCTTGTTTCAGTTACAGTAAGAACTTCCTCCATCTCATGGCCAAGTCTATCTCCTGTGAAGTGATCTAAGATTGGAAATGCAGAATTATTTGTTTCTCTATTTGAGGTGTTTGGTTTAAGAGCATTCCACTGCTGTTCAAAATCAATTTCTGAGTCCCTTTGGCTTTGCATGCGAAGGTAAGTTAAAAGTCTATGCACTTCTTCTGCTGTTGGTCTCTTTTCCGGAGGTAGCCAACAGAACTGCAGAACTTCGTACCTACACAAGTAAGAAACATGTTTCAATAGGTTTCACATTGAAAATAAATTTACAAAATTCAGATATCTAACACGCTAAGGAGTAACAATATCACTGGCAAAAATTTCCATCTATACCAACTACTTTTACTCCCTTTATCTAGGGTTTCTTTGCCAGAAGCACAAACTTATTCCATGTAGCAATTTCAATATATTTAAGAGAAGTGAGTAATTTGAGAAACTTCTTCAGCAGATTTAAGAACAAATAAAAACATTTAACATTTACCATCTGTCAGAGTATGGCTGGTCAAGACATGGCTTGAAGAGTTTAACCTGCTTCTCCTTTATGACATGGGTTAGTACTTCCCTGTCAGAAAAGTCTGAGTAAGGCTGAGCCGCATTTTCAAACAGCTCCCATAATGTGACACCCAGGGACCTGAAAAAGAGCAGCAAATAACCGTGCATTCAAAGAACTATTTTAAAGTAGCTTTTCTAAGAAAGTCAGGATTATGCAAAGCGTAACTGTCAAGAAGAAACAAATATCACTCTCCTATTGGTTCTATAATAACTTCAGAACCTGTTAACTCTCTTTTTTTGATGGAATACTTGAAGCCTCAAGAATAAAGTTGCTTGAAGGCAATGACATTGAAGGCAAGAAAACGTAAGAGGCCTCAAATGACTCAACTATGAAAGAAACCCCAACGTGTTAAAAAAAATAAATTTGAAAATGCCTATTTAGAGAAGCAAGATGAGAAAACCTTATGGTCAGTCCAAAGTAGGAAAAGCTTTAATAAGAAATTGCAGTTATGGGTCAAACTGCTAGAAAACTAAACTTTGTCTCAGTTTTCATAAAATAACTTATTTTTAAGCTGCAGTGGTCAGAAGCCACCTCTTTGCTCAGTGCTATATATATACTGTAGACAATACTGAGCATGTTTTCAGAGTTGATGCAATTTTGCCTTGCTCAAAATGCAAAATAACTGATCTGCACATATTACAGTAGAATCATTTAGATTGGAAATTGTCTCTGGAAGTCACATAGTCCAAACCTGATCAAAGCAGCTTTGTATAAGAGGCACTAAAATTCAAGTTTGAAGCCTTAACATCCTGTCTGCTTGTAGTTTAGACAAACAGTATGATCTGAGGAAGCCTGCTTGACAGATGCAAGAAAATCAGTATTTAGATAATTTCTAGCTATCCCACTTGCTTTCTGCAACCCTACCTTTACACCCTAATTTACCATTTGATATCCTTAGAATATAAAAGCAGGAATTTAGCTACAATAGTTTCAGAAATGTTAGCCTTAGCTCTGATTTTCATTATCCAAATTTCTTAAGATCTGAGAATTGAAATGGAACATGGCAATTTCAAAAAAGTTCATCTTCAGGATCTTCACCAGCCATTGTCCCAAGTTCCTCAAAGGGTAGTGGGGAGACAGTTAATTGCAGCCTTTAAATGTTGCAGCAAGAAATTGAGATGCTACTGTTCTACCAAGAGAACTTAATCAGGCTCTAGTGGGATCAACTTTATGTCATCCATAGCTATTATATTATTGGAAAATAATTTACCATTACCTTCCTTTAAAAACATTTGAAGGAATTTGGCAAATATATAGTAATCACTTAGTATAAACACCTACTCTTCTGCTAAACATTTTCTACTCTAACTGTTCTCTCAAAAGATTGCTAAGCATCTTTCCAAAGCAAGATATAGCTTCAGGTTCATAAAAACTAACCTACTGTACATGATGAAATGAAAAAAGAAGTGCATCAGACCAGTATTCTATTTAACTGTGAATCTTATTTGCTCCTTTGTATAACAGCTGAAATATGTTCTCAAATCTCTCACTGAAATTATTTTACATCCTACTACATACCATATGTTACTGTATTTATTTTGTTCTGCTGATAAGAGTCTGTCCTGAAAACTTGTTACTAATTCAGGTGCAGTCCATCGGAGAGGAACAAGCTTCTTCTCATCTGTCTCAATGTAATCTTCCTAAATTATTGGGGGGGAAAAAAAAAAAAAAAAAGACTGAACAAAGATTGGAAAGGCATTTGCTGTTTACTGCACAGTAGAAAAACTGAATGCCAATTTCTCCTTTAAGGTTTGGTACTCAGAAAACTTTTAATTAATGCCTTGAATTTTTCACTTTCTTGATATATCTAAATAGTTCAAACATTTTCATTAATAAGTTTGAACTTTCCCTTTCACACAGAAACACACACAGAATATTCATGGTTGGAAAGGACCTCCTAGATCACAGAGTCCAACCATACCCATAACAAAAAAACACCTAAAAAACCCCAAACAGCTAAATACCCCATCAAACATGAATACAAAAAAAAAAACCAAAAGACCCACAAAAGAACCCCCTACATGCCTGCCACTGGAGCATGTCCTGAAGCAAGTTTCTTAAAACATGAAAATGAATTTGTGCATATTTCAGGACTAATGTATAGGACCACCCCCCCACACACACCCCCCAAATAAAACCCCCAAAAAACCCAAACCCACTTAACAAGAAGCTTCCAGGACCATAAATTCCAGTCTCTAGAAAGATGATCTATTCTGTTACATGAGCTTGCTACAGTTATTTGCCAGTTATACTTTGAAAGTCTGTTATTCAAATAAAAGACAATCTAATATAAAGCATGCTTGTTCTAATCTTAGGCCCCAAATCCTTTAGAAAGAGTGGTGTATGACTAGATTAACTTACCTTATACCTACTGAATCCTATACCATAATCTCCTACTTTGACATTTAAATCAGATGTAAGAAAGCAATTCCTTAAGGCCAAGTCACTGAAAAAGCAAACAAATAAATAATGAGAGCAAATCAATTTTTCAATTCAAATTAGGGCAAGTGAGTTAACTCCCTGGAACAGTCAGCCACAACTTAAAGTATTAAATGAAAAGCTAACAAAGTATAAAAACTACAAAAAAACCCCAACCAAACCAAAACCAAAACCAACAAAACAAACCACAAAACCAAAGTAAAAACATACAAAAAACCAATCAAACAAACAACAAACCCCACAAACAAACAAAAAGCAAAACCAAACAACTACCAAGGAGTTGCGCACATTTCTAGGGTACAGTAGCAAGTAGCAGTCCACAGTAAGAGCAGATCAGTAACACAAAACAATAGTGCTAAGGATTCAACATCTACAATACATACACTTCAATGATTTTATTCCCAAGAGCTGTAGTCCGACCCCACAAACCTAAATCCTACTGAAGGCTGAAGCGAGCTAGAACTACAGATAGTCTTTTTCCAAAGACCATCAGAAAAAGTAATGTATTTCATAAAAGTACTTTAATAAACAAATCAGAAAGTTCTTTCAATAGACACTGAAGTTGTTTCCAGCTACAATCATACACCAGACCACAAGTCCTTATAGCCAGCAGTGCTGCTGTAATAGTATCAAGAAGCTGTTTTAGAAAACCCTTTGTGCAAACTCAGAAATTTATGCAGGTTTAATGAAGCTGCATGCTTACCACAGAACTGTAGCTGTGACAGCAAAGAGCTCAGCAGACTAATTGCTCAAATATTTCACTTCGCAGTTTCACAGAAGGTACCAGGCAATTGAGTGCACTATGAGTTCAAACATTGCATCTGTGTGGCTTAAAACAAAAATCTCTGAAGTACAAAGTCACACAGTTTCCCTACTTCAAAGAAAAAAGAAAATGTTTTCCTTTTCAGAGACATTGAACCCCACAGGTCAGAAAAACATCTGTAGCCCTCAAGCACACCTCAAAGCTGTCCAACTTGTTTTATACTATTTAAGTAAATATCCTGGAAGAGAAAATTTTGGCTGCTTGAATTTACCACTAACAACAAAATCACTGATGCTGGAGCTTTACCACTTACTCTGACAGCATCAGGATAGTGTTGCTAGAAGTAAACATTTACAATGAGAATCTTGCCGATCCACAGAATAATTATTTATCAAGTTTAACAGTACATTTTTCAGTGAAATTTAATACCTACGGAGCCATGCTGCTGCAATACAAGAAATAGTGATCACTCAGTTTGTCAGATACAATTGGCACTACCTCCAAGTCACTTGAAAGTGGTAAACGGGTTAAAGAATCATTCTGACCATCAGCCACCAGTTGAGTCCAGGCTTTAGTGTTTTCTCAGGGTTGTGCTGTTATTTTACACCTGCACCTTTTAAGATTTCAGTTTGATAGTTCAGCTTCTCCCTGAACACAAGGTCTCTGCTTTCCCTAAGGAGCAAGGTGTGCACTGATAAGCTCTAGCACAAGTTCCTAACTTGCTGAAAGGGATGATGCAAGTGCTCTCAGCAGGGCGGTTGGACCTCTAGAGGTCCCTTCCAACCCAGACATTGCTATGTTTCTTTCTACAGCAAGGAAAGAATGACCCAGTGTAGCACCAAAATAAGCTATCTTGTGATACACAAGGTTTTATCAGGTAAGCCATGTTTATGGAACAAGTACTATTTAATATTTTAATGTTAACTATTTATTAAATATTTAATTTAATATTAATATTATTTAATACAAATCTAAAGTTGATGTCTTCCAGTACCTTAAGATTTTTTCATTTAAAGACAAAAAAAGTAATTTTAGTTTTGTTCTTAGCAATTAGTTTCATGAATACATTTTTCAGACTTTTATAACTACTGCCATTCTTTCAGTATGCCCGATTAAAACAGAATTTTTCTCCCATTATGATTTCTTCTAACTCTGACTACCTCCATTACTGAAGATTAAAAGGTTACAGGAACAATAATTTGGTGAGAGAGAACCTGCTTCAGTCACATTTTTCATCTAAATTCAGCTTCTCCATTACTGTATCAGAAAGGCAGCATTTGGTTGGATTTTTTTGGTGGTTGAGGGGTTTTTTTGGGGTGGGGTTGGTTTTGTCTTTTGTTTTTTTGGGGTTTGGGGTTTTTTTTCCCAATTTTTTAGTAACAAAGTTACAGGCTACCAAATACGAGTTCTGAATTGCTACAATCTATTAAAAATACACAGCAGGTAAGATCCATTCTAACAAAATTCTAACTTCCCTCCCCTCACAAAAAATAACCCAAATTTAACTCGGCCAAGAACTAATCAAACTACTATATCTTCTGGATTGGCTTAGCAATAGGTTGTGTTCTATGGGCTGCAAACCTAAAAAGAATGTGCTCAGCTTTCAGACAGGTGGGAGCTGTAACACCGTGCCACTGCAGCTGAATTAGCACCTTCACAAGCTTCACACCTCCGTGACTCAGGCTATGTAAGCTAGCGGAAGTTTGTTAAAACACAATCTTCAAAACACACTGATTTTAATGAAAATATTTACATTAATTTTAGAGTGCATCATAACTAAAAGCAACTAATTCATCTGGAAAACATACCTATGCACAAAATTATGTTTATGCATTACAGCAAGCCCAGCAGCAATCTCACACGCCATTCTCTGTAGCAGCATTATTTGTGAATCTCCTTTAATATGTTCCTGCTCATTGCAGATATAAGTTTTTAGGTCACCCTGTGAAAGAAGTTGAAAATACTTATCAGTATGTTGGTTGAGTCTAAAAAATATTTAATGAAGAACCAATGAACGACATTACTTGTTAACCACATCCGTACTTAATAAAAATGTCCTCAAGTATTCAGTTACAATAAGGATTCATAGAGAATTCACCTAAGGCATATGGTATTGTCCTTTAAAGGGTTTTAAATCAAATCGTTCAGTAATTAACAACCTAGATCAGACTACCACATAAAACCTAACCATCATACAATAATACCTTCCATTAAAAAAAGCAGAGTTTTATGAACTTCTGTTTTTAAATGAGGTGAATTTTCCAGTGCTGCAAATCAGCAAAGCTGATTGGAATTTGCAAGTTAATAGAGGGGAGAGACCTGAGCAGAAGGTTTCAGATGCTGCCAGCTCACCGAAAATTAGATTTAAAATGCATGGAAATGTACCCCACTCCAGTCAAAGAATTCAGCTGACGGCAGCACTTCTACTGAGCCTAGACAAAGCTGAGCAACAGACACATAATTAACGGGTTCATAGAAGCACTCCATAAATTACTAAAAAAAGAACAGCTTGGAAAAAAAAAGAGGAAAAATAACTGAAAGTTGTCCAACATTCAGGAAAAAGAATACTGTAGTAAGTGAATCCAAGCAAGGGAAGAGGACAAGTTTGCCATGTAATTATTGTTCCTACTTTCACAGTTGGACTTGTAACCTAGCGCTCCTGTATTTTTGGTATTTAAAATACAGACTTTCTATAAGTTTAGCAAATTATTTGAGAGGGTGTTTTTTTACTGAGGCTGCACAACATATTACATCACAACTTGTTTCTCCAGTGTAACATTCTGGGCTGTAACTGTCCATGTCCATTGTCTGCCTAAATCTTGGGCCAGGAAGGACACTGAGGGGAAGTCTTGAGATAGACCAAAGAAGGCACTGGCTAAAAAGCACTCTGATGTTCAGAAGAGACTGAAGATCATGAAACTTCCCATTCCGCTGATGCTCATGTGCATTATGGAGCTATAACAGAAGCATCTCACTCCTCCTTATCATGGTTAACTGAGGATGACCATTTACAAATTGATCTGTTGAAGCAGTAGATGTCTGTGTGCTGCACTAAGATTGAACACTGGAGTGACAGCAGAGGTGACTGGCTGGACAGTTGCAAACCTGCATTATGTTGAATAAAACAAGAAGCAGTGGAACAAACAGTCTATTTAAAAGCAGACACTACTTCTATGTAAAACAACTTCATTTTAATTTTTTAAAACTTGAACAGATTCTTCAGTACACACAAGCAGCTATTCTCTCCATCTGCTTTACACGTACTACTTACATTGCAGGCAGCTGGACCACCTTGTGAGAAAGCGTACAACTTCTAATACTGGTTAATGGTGTAGAAGCCTTCATTACACTCTCATCATCCTGTTTTTAGCTACCAATTAGGTAACATTTACATATTTGCATCCTACAGAATTACATTTTTTTTTTAAAGAAGTTTGCCAAAAGATTCTTACAATTACACCTGTAATATCATACTGACTTATACACATATGCCTAAACATTATGTATAAGCACACACCTTTCTACCTTGCCAGAGCACATTTACTATAGCAGAGTCCCAAACAACAACCACGTCCATAGCACACACAGATTCCCAGTTGTGCAGCCTAACTATAAGCACAAAACACTGAGCTTGACTGTAGGTGGCAGCAAGCACCAGAAGAAAATCAAACTCTCCAAAACTGTTGTCATCCATTAAAACAGTAACTGGTTACTCAAGGTTTCTCCCAGGTGGATTAAGTTCCTAGGATGCCTGAAACACACCAACGAATTGCTTCTTACTTTTTAAATGCATCAGTAACAGCAATGCTGTGTGGCATCCCTTAGTTACTAAATAATTCATGTAGGTACATTTTTGTAACAAATACAACTTTTATTAAATCCAGCACCTTGAAACATACTGGTTCTATTTCTCCATCCTGTTCTAATTAAGGCTACAATCAAGGTTGAAAAATATAAACAAAATATAAATTTTTCTATATTACTTTAAAATGACATTGCTTATACGGAACTGAGGGGAACAAATGAATACACTCAAATGCTGGACTGGCATCCAGAGGGACCTGAACAGGCTGGACAAGTGTCCAGCAGGGACCTTATGAAACTCGAATGCAAAGTCTTGCACTTGGGAAGAAAAAAAAACCAAACCAAACCAAACAACCAAAGAAAACCAAACCAAAAAACCTTTCAACAATACAAATTGAGGATTGAGCAGCTGGCAGCAGCTCTGCAGGAAGGGACTTGGGGATCTCAGTAGACAGCAGGCTCAACATCAGCCACGTGTGTACCCTGGCAACAAAGACTGCAAGCAGCCTCCTGGGCTGCATACACAGAACCACAGGCAGTAGACCAAGGGAAAGGATTATCCCCTTCTATGCAACACTCATTAGACCACATTTAGATCCTGTGTCCAGTATTGGCTGCTCCAAAACAAGACAAACGAACAAGTTCAGTAGAGGTCTGAACATTTCACCATGAGGAGAAGCTGAGGAAACCAAGCTTGTTCAACCTGGATGAAGGAAGTCAGGGAGCACCTGACAGCAGCTGTCCAGTATGTATAAACATATTAAAGACTGAGCTGGGGTCTTCACTGTGGAGCAAGGAGGGAGGATGAGGCAACAGGCCTGAACTGAAACACAAGACATTTGTACTAAGTATAAGGAAAACTGTTTTCCACATGAGGACACTGGAGGTGTTTCCCAGAGAGAATGCACTGTTGCCATCCTTGGATGTCATCAGGATCCAACTGGACAAAGCCCTGAGAAACCTAGTCTAACCTTAGGCTGACACTGCTTTGAGCAGGAGGTTGGGAGTGGAGACCTCCTGAGCTCCTTGCTAGCCTGGATTATCCTGTGGTGCTCCCCTGCCTACAAGCAGACAGGAATACATCCATACTATTTTATGAGACACAGAATGACCCTTTATCAAACACACAGTAAATATCAAAGGTTATACACCTGAATAAATACAGTTCTGCAAAATTCACTGCACATACATCTAAACATGAAAAGCTCAATAATCATGCTTGAGGAAGGCTCCACTTTCTCTCCAACTTCCTCTGCCACTCTCTCCTTCCTTCTCTCCTGGGACTCCATGAAGAACTAAATGTCACCTTTCTTCCCCTTCGTCTCAGTTCTAGTCAGGATCAGTTCAGCCACCATTGTAAGTAAACCTTAATATGCTTTTTCTCTGCAACAGCCAGAAGCCAGAGGCATATTTACATGTAGCACTCTTCAGCAGTTTTCTTGTTTGTGCAAATTCTGCATTGGTTCACATGAACACCCAAACAAATAGCTGACAGGACTTTTTAAACCACAGGTACTGATGATAGGGTTTTATAAGTGTAAAGAGGTTATCAAATTATGTCTACAGAATGCTTTCTACCAAGCTGGAAAAGTACCTTCCAAATCACACAATACCACACAATTGCTCCTTTCAAGTTCTTAGACAACTACAAATACTACTCCTGCCTCCCCTCTCCAACGCTGCTTCCCAGTGTAAGCGCCTGCCATCACCATCATTAAAATGCCTGAAACTGGTGTATGGTGTAAAGCACCTATACCATCAGGAAGTTGTTTAGAGATATGTAAATTTAAGAAATATGAAACAGTTTCAAGAGCACAAAGAGTCTTCAAAGGCAACAGACATGATTTCTGAAGTTAGTATGAATTGCCATCCCTCTTTTATTTTTTTAAACCATACCCCACTGATACATCTATTATTTGCCTAATTGATATCAACTATGATTATTAAACAGATTTGTTGAACTCTTTGGTTAATAAGTTTTCATTGCAAAGATTCTTTTTTTTGAGCTGAAAATATTTTCAAGTGTCAGTAATAAGAAAAAGTCCAAACAAAATAAAGAACCAACCACTGCAGGCAGGCACCTTCCACCAACAGCAACATCCCTAAAGCAAGCTACAGGGCATTCTATGCAAACACTGCATCCTGCTGATCTCATCTGCTCAGGGAATTGCAAGACTTGAAGAATTTCTGTAAAAATTTGACAGTCAAATCAGCCTCACAATATACATGCTACTTCCACATTTGAATAACTTTCTTTTATTCATAAATTATGTCAATCCATTAGAGGATTTGCTGTGCTGACAAAATGCTGGCCACACACAGCCGAGTAATATATTAAAATTAATAAGCCAGCTATTGCTATTTTTAACCTGGCATCATTCTACAATGTTTAACAGTGAACAGTTAACTATTCACAGAAGATTGCACCAAGGCACGAAGCAAAGTAATACGGGGAGGGGAGGTTAAGGGGGGTGGTCTAAGACCTTATTATTGCACACTTTTTATATCTACCTTTTTTTAACAAAACAAACCACATTTTTAAGCAGGCAAAGGAAAATTAGGATTTAAAAGCTTAAATCACTTTTGTGCAGCTGACTTCTCTTACTTCCTGCCCAGCTCTGCAAGGCAAGAGACATAAAGCAATTTTGGGATTACATTATGAAATAGGCTAAAAGTTAGCAAATACAGTTACTGCATATAAAACCAAACAAGCTCGACTAATAGAAATGTATAAGTCGTTTATACAGCCAAGATCACAAGTAAGCTAACCTGCATGACATTCAGCATCGCTACCACGACAAGTTAGCTCTGGTGTCTCCACACTACAGTTTCCAGTGTCTCTGATCAAGACCTTTCAGTGCCAAGGAGCCTGGGAACTGATAATGCAACAGGGTTGTCACAGCAGCCAAGTCAAAGTCAAGTGGCCCTAAAAAGGCTACGATCCTAGTAAGAGAAGTTGCAAAAAGGGGACATGCTGTGATAGGCCATGAATTTGAAGGAGTGCAAAGAAACTCCAGATCATGCTGGTCAGTAGAACAGCCACATTTTTTCATTACCTAATGTGCCAAACTTCCAAAATGAGGTCTACATTGCTGAAAGCACCTCAAAAGAACTTGTCATCTGAAGACATTTAAACCTCCTATCCACATTTGACATATTTGCCACCTTTTTTCTTAACCATCAAATTCTTAATCATGTAAGTACAAGGATTAAAATAAGTTTATCCTTTGTTGCATATACATACACAACACCAGTAACACAAGGTAAAGAGCTTTAGCATAGCATTATACTACTTCAAGCAAAACAGGAATGTTTCTCATCCTTCCTATTTTAACACTATTATAGTCACCACAGACACTAGAACCTTTAGTTAATCACTTCAACTGCCTATGTCCCTCTTGTCTTTCTGATGAGGAATCGGGAGTCTTGTGTGTTTTGGAAGCATCTCCACACCTCGTGATTTACCAAATTTCAGAGAAAAAAAAAATACAAGAGAAGCCACCAGCTTTCAAGGTCACTTAAAAAAGCCTAAAAAAAATGCAAGTAACTGCCAGCCCAGTCACAATGATAAAAAGCAGCTTCTAGAGTATCAGCCTAGTGACATGCCACTACAAACCTGTCTACTAAAAGAGAGCTATCTAGCTCTACCTTCTATTCCAAATGGCACTGTCTGGCTTCCTTCACATTTCTCCCTTCTTCACATCTCTCCCCTCACTCCCGTATTGCTAACTCCCACACTAGGCCCTGGGACTACAAGAATTAGTGACATACAGCAATACCGAGCTAACCGACTACACTCATCCCAATTTCTATTCAAGTGAACACTGTTTTGTCTGCCTAGCCTCTGTATATTTGTGTGCACAGTGAATAACATACTGTGATGTCTAGGAGATACTCAGCTCTACCAAGTCAGAACTCCAAGTGAGACAGACTTTTAGTATTCGTGTTTAACTTGCCATAATATATATTTTTCTAAAACCAAGTTTTAGTTCAATTGGAATAGAAATTAGCAGAGACTTATTTCCCATTCCACAGAAATTACCTAACTACATTTGAATTTCTGAAACTACCATTTTGGCTGTCAAGCTTACTGCCCCCAGTTAAAGTGAAAATCTGGTTTATCCCCTTAAGTAAAATCCTTTCCAGATTACTCTGCAGGATCATGACAATTTCTGGCATTAATCATCATGCATCAAACAAGGATATTATTTTTTTCCTGTATAGTTAAAGTAGAGCAAACTTTAAAAGTTACTCCATCTTCAAATTCAAAGTGGGATTAAATAGCATAACTATTTAAAAACATAGCAGCAATTAAAACTGATTAAATATTTGGATGTATATCTATTAGAGTCTATAAAATGCAATTCTTTTTCAAAGGTCCTTTTAAGAACCTCCAATTTGAGTAGCAGGTTTAAAATTGTTAAGTAGTATTCCATTTCTACATATTGAAAAACTGTAAAACCCATTATCTGGTTAAACTCAGGCACCTACTTTTTAATTCACAGCAAAAACAGAGCAATTCACTTTGATCACTTGCTTTCAAAGTTCAGGCATTTCTTCCATTTAGACAATAATTATTTTATCAGCACTTCTGCCTCATTACCACAGCTAATAAGTTTGAGCAAAAGAGCAGTAGTGAAAAACATAGTTATTTAAGGTCACAGATTAACTGATCTTTCTCAAGAAAACTCAGAAGTTCATATTAACTCTTATTTCAACTGCCTGAGGCACCCGATGCAACCAGAACTATATTTATGCATCCTAGTTAAAAGGAAAATTCTGTAGTAGTGACGCTGATAAAAAAATCTTGCTGAATTTTATAAGTGCAAACTATCTTACTTCTGAAAGAATTATTTCTTAATAAGATAGACATGTGCTTCTGAGTTCATTTTTGGCTTGACATTTTTCAAGGAACCCTGCTTTAAATGACACCTAGACCACAAACTTTAAAAGCAGATATCGAGTCAATACTTAGACAGACACCTGGAGTTCTGGGTTTGGTTGGTTTTTAATAATGCGTTTTGCTACAATAAAATAATTCAAGCCTTTCCATAATTCAAATTTATGTCTCTGCAGACTCTTGGGTATATGGGGCACATTTTAAAGTTTCTGTAAGTGTAAACCACCCCCCTTCTCCCACCACTGACATGAATTCCATCACATGCCCAGGGAAGCAGTGGCTAAGCAAGGTTTTTATGCAACTATCCTTCCCATCTTCAGCTGCTTTTGTGGCACTAACAGCAGAGCAGAAAGCAGTGAGAACATCCTTTACTGTGCTCTTAGCATTTCTTTTGGTGTTCAGAAAGCATAATAAGGCAGTTGCTTGGGGGAGGGTGGAAAAGAAAAGAAGGGTAAGAATAGAGGAAATAAGAATACAGTAACAGAAAGAATCAGGAAGAGAATAGGATGATAATGGAAATTCTACTTATTGGAACACACTCATTACTGATTCTGGAAGTGAGCCCACAACTGCATTTTAGCCCAAAGCCACACAGCATGGATAAAATTTGGATACTCTGAAAGAGGGAAAGACAGAAGGGAAGAAATTGTTTCTTTGAAAATGTTAATTGAGGAAATGGTAATAAAAGTACATTAAAGCTGCACAGAGCAAACAAAACTTAGGATGTGATTGTGAGCATGTGCACGTGATACTGGACTGCAATAAAAAGCTTCCTTCTATGACCTCCTTTCCCCTCCAAGCTCCCTGTAACATGACGTTGGCAGACTGAAAGAGACTAGTAATTCCGTTATCAAAGAAAGAACAGCTATTTTCCTCTTCAGAACATTCCACAAGCATCTAGAATTTACATAATGAATTGAAAAGAATATAAACAAAAAATTATACTTGCAGTCTGTCTCTAAACAAAAAAAAAAATAGTCTTCCGAGATTGCAGTTATTCAAAAAACTTCCAAGAAAAAAAATAATTTCATGAGTGAAGGGCAGTAGATACACTACATACAATTCACACCAACGGAAAACCAACCGCAGCCTTTGTGTAAATGCACTTACCAAGTCACAGAACTCAAAAACTAGGAGATAAGGAATGGCTTCCACACATTGCCCAATGCACTGGAGAACATTTGGATGTTGAAGAATGCTGGAGTGAAAGAATACAGTTAAAGCTGGAAAGTACATTATTTGCAGTATACTGCAAACATCCCTACCAGAAGTTTCAACACATAACATGGGGGGGGGGCAACATGAACAGAAGGTGCAAGTATTCAAAGTCACAGACTCCATTTACACTGTTGTATGTCCTTTGTATTGCTGCAGCATATCATTGATAGCAACTGAAACTCAGAGGATCTCAAAACCCCAAGACAGCACTGCCACAAGAAAGTCACACCCATCCTCCCACCAAACGCTATACCAAAAATAAATGCATGCAACCGGTTCATGAACTACACTGAGGAACTGGTCTAGCTAAAAGCTAACCCTTTCTTGAGACAGGTTAGTTCCCAGGCAGATTGACTTCCTAAATTTTCAAAACCACTTGTGTCAATGCAGCAGAAGGCATGAGATGATTTCTTCTGACAACTGCCAACAACATAAGCCTAAATGCAAAGATAACTGGGACATTAAAAAGTATTAAGAATACAAAGTTCTCTGTGACCACTCACTTGTAGTGTATTCAAGCATGGTAGGCTATGAGGTATGTCTAGTGAACTACAACATGCCTCTCTTTTCCAGCTGTCTACAAAAAGACATTAGCTTGTGGCAACATCCTTTCTAGTACAAAAAGATTTAACCCCTAGAAGTAGCGTCCAAGCATAATACAAGAGGAAGAGAACACCAAACAATCCTGGTTTATTGGCATTTCCAGTCAGATCAGTGATTTCTCAGTTGTAGAGTACTGCTGGACTGAAGTTCATGTAATTCTGGTCTTGGACACAAGCCTCCTTAATACAATTACCTTTTCATCACTATGTTGCATTTCATTTTTTGAAAAAGGGAACTTTAAAGAAATTAATGTGTATCTGATAACAGACAAAACATTGCCAGGAAAAGCAAAGTAACAGGAGTTAAGCCTCAACTCAACTCAGTTTTTCTAACAAGAAAGCCAAGTACAGGAGTTAAACCTCCATTCTCAGCAGCAAATAATTAGACATGAAGTTAGTATGCACCATCAGAAGTTTGTTCCAAACATCTGTAGAAGGAAATCTGGTAAATCAAACAAAGTGTGTTTTCCAGTCATTAACAGTAACTACAAATCATTTAAAGGAAGAGCTTATTTTTATTTCTAAGCAAACTTAGCTTTTGCTCACTTTGGATTGACTGTATTTCACTTTAAAAGTATTTCACAATCTGTATTAAAAGTGTATTTCACGCTCGTCTTTAAAAGAGAAGAATTTCAGTTATAAGGGAGAGCAAGTAGGGACATAACACTGAATAAAAGAAACGTCTGTCATTCATAATTTCTGCGCAGTAGTATGACGTGCATAAGTCAACCAGACCGTGAAGCATTACTTACTAATACGGTTCTCCATTCCTTAAAAACTGTTCTTGCTCCTTGGGGCCTGCACTTGCCTTCAACTCCTTCACTATTACCCTTGCTACACTAGTGCCAGTGTAGATCTCTCCAAGGAGTACCTGAGAAAAAGAAAACCATTTTGGTTTTTATCAGAGGGGGAAAAACTGGACTTTCCCTGCACAGAAAAACAAGAGCTAAAGACATGCTGTAAGAAAGACTTTTTGGCTTTTTTGTCAATGGATGCTTTGATAATAATCTTAATAATCTCGACAACTGATCTACATAGCAACTTTCACAAAACATGTTTTCTAGTAAAGAACACTTTTTTACTTAAATTTCTTTCCTAGAAAGACTTGGTAGTAACAGAAACACATTTATTCAAATCCACAAAACTGAAATGTCTACTTAGTAACTCTGGTAAGACCCTACATGTGAATTAAAGAAGCACTTTCTAGTGCTACCAAAAAGTGCATGCAAGGAAATATTTAATTTCAGCTTGCATTTTCATTTTGCCCTTTTCTTTTTAAAGAGTACCATTTTAGAAGGAAATACAGTAGCCTAGTCAGTTAGGAGTAAGACTCAAACTGCAGTATAATATTAAAAAGTAATTTCTCACCTTTCCAAACCAACCATTTCCAATTTCCTGGATGTAGTTTAGACTCTGCCGTGCAACTTGAGACTTTGATCCATCTGTCACATACAATGAAACAAATGTAACCCATTTCAAACCACTCATAGGGCCAAGCTGTTAACTGTTGATGGAATAACACAAGCTCCTACAATATTTATTCCAATTAACATGCACCCACTGAGATCAAGTAAGAAAACCCAGTTAGACATACATAAAGTACAAAGGTAATGCTGTGACAATAGCACTCAAGTGAAGCTTTTCTCAGCTCCAGCTTCTTACCCATACTAAAATACACCATCTACAAAAACAGTGACTCTTCTCCTTATGAAATGAAAACCTTTTAATTTTTTAATGCATTCAGGAAGAAAGCAAAAAGGCTGAGATCCAATTCCAGTGTGCAAGTGTATTGTACCCTCTAGCTGGGTAGAGCAAATAACCTACTTACAAAAGTTTCCTACATAAATACAAGTACAAAATTCAAGACAACACTCATTGCTTGTACATCTTAACATTTATAGTTATAGAGTTACCATTTTAAGAGAAAGGGTTTGACTGCTTTATTCTTCAGCCCAAGTGCCCTACTTATAGCTACCATCTGGAAAGAGGACATTTTCTGACTAAAAATACTTCACGTAAAGAGCCCATAGAGGAAAATGACAGAAAACAAGACCTAGATCTTGGCGGAGGATGGACAGTAACAACTGCAGACTCTATACTACAGAAGAGATGCAGTGGTGTTTATTTATCACTCTGCTGCTTAATAGGTTAGGAATGCTAATAGATGTAGACAAAAGCTCTCCATCATTACTACCTGTCTGAGAACTTTAGCCCACATTTTTACTTTCATAAACCATATTTAAATTACTATTAATTTACTGAACCAGTTATAGTTGCATAATACACTGTCAATGTGCTCCTAAGCACAGAGAAGGCTGCATTAATACAACTACATTTTTACCAGCGTACCTTGCTAAAGTACACTGTCTTCTGGCAAATAACTTCTAGAGACAGAAAGTATAGTTTTAACAATTATGGCAACATAGGAGAGCAGACAAAATTTTTCACAGATCTTTTTCCCCTCATTAAAACACTGAGGAATAACACTTCTTTTGCATTAAAGGTACACTGAAATCTGTAGGTACAGAAATTATTCTAGAAGCTTCCCTGAACATCTAATGACTAAGCAACACAAGCAATATATATAAAAATTATACATGAAGTACTATGAGAACAATTAGTTTAGGCTAAACTATGCTTGTAATATTTAAGATGGTTAAGTTTCCTTTGACAAAAATTGTGGTTTTAAAGAATACATTCCAAAAAACCTTTCACGCAGGGAAATCTAACGCTCCAGCTTATCAATATCACATGCACAGTGACATTCAGAAAGCGATACTGCTGAAACAATAGCACTGCTGTCCAGTTAGAGATTCACTCTTGTTTTCATTTAAGGTTAATGACCTAGGGACTTCTGCTCTTTAGTGGTTTTCTTCATCGCTGATGTCCTAGAGTACTTCAAACCCTTTATAAGTATATAGGGGCATAATGAAAGTACTTGAGAACTTTATCTGAACTAGTTTCATTCTCTTAGGAAACCTTATGTGGCACCCTGTCATAAATTAACATTTTTGAAGTAATATTTCACTTATCTTATAATTTACTCAGTGTACATAAATTTATAACAATTAACTTGCTACAGTAAAGTCAAACATCATCAGCGACAGTCCATTTTTGACACTGACTGCTTTTGCATTTTTTAATTAGAAAACCCCAGTATTTTACCTGTACGAGATGGAAACTGGGAGGGAGTTGGTAAAGTAATATTGGGAACTGAAAGAGTAAACACTTCTGCTGGAGACTGAACAGATGGAGTATCTTCTGCTGGAGGTGTAAAATCTATTTCATCATCAAAGTTATCTTCAAATTCCTGCAAAAAAACCAAACCCAAACCCAACAACTTAGTAAACAAGGTTGATGTTTGTCTTAAAATTAGCACTAATAAATTTCTTCTAGTTTTAATGAACAATGTTGAAGAGGCTTAGCTTTTCTCCAATGATGGTGACAGATTTTTAGTTTTCTATACTTTATTTTCAATTTATTACTGATTTGAAGTATCAAGTATTGCTTTTAAGAAAAAAGTGGGGGTTTGTTTGGGTTTATCTGGGGAGAAGAGATTAGTGTCTTTTTTTTTTTTCCTGGGGAAGGGACAGGCGAGGGGGTGATGGTTTCATTCTACTTTAAATTCTACCCCTGGCTTTGAATGAATTACCATGAACTGTCAAGGCCAAATACTCTCCAATTAGAGCAGAACTTAATTTTAGGAACACCAATAATCAGTGTTCCAAAAGTAACTGTTCTCTGATGATAACCATTTCTCCTCAAGAGCTTTGCTACAGTATCTTCAGCATTCTTATTTGACAGGAGTGTCATAAGCCCTGTCAGTAGACTAAGAAAAACAAATTAAAACAATACACAGAAAAACAACAAAAAAGGTTCTTTACAGCAAAATTGTTTCAAGGGCATACTTTTACTGCTGATCCTGATAGCTAGTGATGATTTTGAAGACATGAAGGATCCTTACTGCAGCATAGACCAAGTATTTAAAATAAATGGTTGCAACAAGACTTCACAGCCTGTGGCAATACAGTTGCTGTCTGTTTCAGAAGAGAGAATTTTCAGTGACACTGAAACGTCAGTAAGCGCAGAGTATTAGCACAAACAAGTAAGTATTCTAGATATCAGAATGCAGCTAGGAATGCCACTTGTATATACATCTGTAACTTCAGATGCTTACCTTGAAATCTATTTCAGGATCTTTACAGCAGGAGACACAGTTTGCAAGCAGTATTACCAGTACTACCAGAGTACACAGACACAGAATCACAAAAGATGAGGAAACTTCAGCTGTAGCTCCTTCTCCTAAAGATAAACATGTATGTATTGTATAAATATATTTAGCATTTTAATAAGTTCCTTCAAAACATGTTATCCATCTGTATTTATCTAAAAGATAGAGTTTGAACATTTAACTCTGTGGATATGATCAAAAGCAAGAGGAAATGGAATGGAAAGAACATCCTGGCCAAACATATCTGTGCTCTACCTTCTTGAACCATTGTGGACATACTTGAATCAAGCTAAGAGGCCACTGCAAATATCATTTACTGAAGTGGGTGGTGAACAGTGCGAGTTCCAAACCTCAGGATTCTGTTTACGTCAACAAATTTATATAACTATGTAAACACAAATATTAGAAATTTGGTCTTTTTGAAGACACTTCCCATGAGCTAACACACCTGTCCTAAGAGAAACGGCAGCTAGAAGAAATCCTCAGACTGTACAAATTCAAAACATATTCCTATAAAGCAGCAGTGTTTCTTTCAATAAATGCATTTTTGCCAGTCTGCCAAATATACAAGTTGCTTTCACAAGTGCAATGGAGCTAATCAGCTCCACCCCAATTTCTATTTCTTGTGATTCACTAGAGATTTTTGTCTCCATTTCAAGACTTTTAGACACGATCCCTAACCATTTTGCAAGCACACTTCCAAATAATTTCCCAAAATGTTATGTATAAACATTCTACAAAACATTTTGTGTTTGAGTCAGGTTATTATTACTCACAGAGGATCAAAAGCCTCAAATGGCATTTTATAAAAATCGTAAGTCTTTGCAGGGGAATTGAACCTATTTTCATCCCTGGTTTTATCTTAAGTCAAGAACAAAGATATGTGGTTCCCTAGGAGACCACAGCATATATCTTGAGGGTTTGTTTTTGTTGTTGTTTCTTTTTAAAAAGGTACTGCCACAGGGACTGGAAGAGTGGTTGGACTATATCTGATTAAAATGTATTTAGATACTACACCAGTGTTAAAGTTTAACATTGTCACGTGACTTGGACTGACTGGACTTCATGAGAACATCTGAGTATCAGTAAGAACATTGGACAACAGAACAAAGCATAAATGAAACTTCGAAAATAAAGGAAGTCAGAAACAGATCACTAGTTAATGGACATACAAACTTGTCCACCTACTACTTAAACCTTCAAAAAAACTACGAAAAGTAATTAAGAGATTTTCATCATGTTTCACGGAACCCTTACATAACGCTTATTTCTTTTAATTACATGCAAGACATAAACCGACATAATCAAAACACTGCCTTAAAGAGCATCAGCATACTTTCAGAAGATCACATTTTCTGTACAACTATTATTGTATTATCTATTCAACAATAAAAGTTAACCAAAAAAGGAAGGTTTTCAAACAAGTGATGCTGTTTCTAGTTTCCACAATAGCTCTGGCACTCTAACCTCATTAGTGAACATGAATACTCCATCTGTAGATACTAAGTACTGTTCAGACACAGATCAACCACGATGTGAGGCTACTCATCAGCTTTTAGTCAAAATTCTGAAGAGACCCCAAAAAAAAAAAAAAAAAGAAATCATCAATCTCTGAAGAGGGCTCTCAGTGAACCCTTTATATTCATTTAAATCTTCTACATAACACCCATACATTTTTCCATTTGTAAGCATCAAGAAGAAAAAGGAAGGTAACAGATTATTTATGTTTACTTCCTTCAGATGTTCCATAACCTTACTAAGTAGACTGAAAATTACCTAAACCACAAATAGAAGCATTTTGTGAAGTCATTAGCTAAACTACCATAACAAACATACACAGGTAATACAGCTTCAGATGAAATTGAAGAGATTCCTTTGAACTTTTAACTGAAACCAAATAATAAAAGGTAACTTTATTACCAAAAAAAAAGAGCAAACATTTATGTTACTAGATATTAACAATTCAAATTATTACTTAAAAGATGTTTTTCCAAACCCATCCCACCTAATTTTCAAACAACTTCCTCACCATCACCACCAGCTTCACCGAAACAAGAAGTCAACCCACAGCAGACGCACATAAAACACCCAGGAACACATCACCAGAATTATGATATATATTCCTCCCAGCAGAATGTTTTATCCACTGTATCAAATGCATTTGGGAAAGCTAGCCAAGCAAAAGTAAATCATTACATGAAGTTCGAAAACAAAAGCACATCTTAATGTTCACAAAATGGATCACTCCCCTGTCTTAAAAGACTGCTATTCAAAGACTAACTCCAGACCAGATCCTTAAGAGGGAAGTATAAAGCACCTCAGCTGTTAATTGTGTAACAGACTAAAAAGAAAAGTAACACACTAAAAAGAAAAGCTATCAAACTTTTATTTTTGGTTTATGATACACTAGAATGTCTCCTTTTTGATGCCCACAAGGCTAACATGAATTTTACAGTGTCTTCCTGCTCCCCACAGGAGATGAGCATTAATCACTTCTCATTAGCATCCTCCCCTGCTCCGTATCTTCTGGATGGTCTTTTATGACCAGCTTCTACAGAAGCTTGGAGCAATTCTGCAAAATTAGCTTTACTGCTTTCAATCTTACCGCATCCTTTCAAAACCTGACAAGGGGCTTATGCACCCAGAAGTACATGTATTGCAATTCTATTAGCTGGTTTAGTACAAGATATTATCTATACCTACAAACATCCATGCCCTTGGACTGTCACAACTACAGCAGCATGGCCAGGACATTTATTTACATAAACATTATCATGCTCACTCCAGCTCAGGATCTCACATATGATTCCCCTCCAAGTTACAAGTTATCCCAGCAAATCCAACTGGGAGGATCCAAGCTCCTGGTAGTATTATGCCAGTATTCTGGTTTAACTCAAAATGAGACAAGGAGCACTAACAATCATAAGCTGCATTTATTTTACATTAGACACACTGCACATGTATTCTGCTATTTAGTTTGAAAAAGACAACATATTTTGGTTGAACTTCCTTCTGTACAGAAAATGGCACATTTATCAAGCCTAAAAATCTAAGCTTTTTATGCAAATTACACTCATACCCCATAGTGTAACCATCTCCTTTAGGAGTCCTGGAATGAAGATAGAAAAAAAATATTGATGGTATTCATTATATTACTTCCTAACTTTATGGATCTTGGATAATTCCCTAGAAAAGAAACTGTGTGATCTAACAATAATTAATCGGAGCAAGTAATAGAAGTTTGGGGTTTGTTTTGAGGGGGTTTTGTTTGGTTTTTGTTTGTTTGTTTGGGTTTTTTGTTTGTTTGTTTGGGGGTTTTGTTTGTTTGGTTGGTTGGTTTTGTTTGTTTGTTTTTTCTAAAAAGGGGAAAGCAAAGATCACCTTTGAAAAGGCAGCTAACCATTAACAGTTCATTAGGAAGATGGAAGTCATCTAAACTTGCAAAAGCACAGAGCATATTTCACATACAAAGATATAAAAAGATGCTTTAATACCAGAAAAATGCCAGTTATCACAGGCAAGTTTCTGCAGCACTTAAAGAATAGCATTTCAGATGACTCATACAAGAGCTACTTACTAAGAATTACAGAATCCATCTCTGTTTGGATAAACTTTGAAGTCTCTTATGTAGTCATTAATAAGTGATATTTTTTAATTTGCACTTCTTTTTTAAAAAATGAATGTAAAATTAAGTATAAACTGATGGCAACCTGCAATTAGGCTGAAATTTATTAGAAGCGAAGTTATTTTAATAGCTTGCATAAATACATAATCAGTGACTTTCATCGCTGAATAAGTATTGAAACTGGTGTTAAAGTGCTGAAAAAAAATCTGCTGCAGTATAACCTCTTTTGCATTTCTCAACTATTTCCATCCAGTGGAGCTCCATCACTTGAGCTTAGTAAAATGACTCTTAACTGAAAAGGTAGGAGACATTTAAGACCTCCTTTTGTTTATAAACTCTGAAAGTATGATGGAATGACAGCTATTTATTATAAGATCATGACTGAAAAAGCAACCAGAAAGAAATCTGTTCAGTTAAATGCAGAGGGCCATAGTCATTACAGAAAACAATTTTCTTTATTAAAAACACCCCGTTAAAATGCATTGTAAGTTTAATTAATTTTAGTCTAACCTAGATAAAAGCTAATAAATATCACTCACAGTTTATTAATAAATACCAAAATTAAGAATCTTAACATGATTCTAAAAGCAGATTACTTAATGAACTTTGTGTATAATCTCAGTTTTAAATTCTGCAATATTTAATTTGACCCTAAACAGTAAAAACCTACTACATCTTACTACCTATTCAGATGTTAAAATCTGTTCTTCAGGAAAGGAACTGCAAAACAGATTCAAAAAATACTATATATAAAATGCCAACAATATAAGGCCTCTCGTCAGTTAATACAAACAGTCAAGACTACTTTGGTCTGGTACATCCAAACTCCTTAAGCAGGAGGAAGATGCCTGACTGACATCAGTACTATATTAAAATAAGCAGGAGATGCAGTGCGTCTATGTTACTATATGTGTTACTGTGAGGTTAACACAACATAATGCTTTACAAAGAACTCTGCTAGTAAATGTTCCATCTCAAAATGGCACCTAGATGGTCCTGTATTATCAACACTGAAAATAAGGTATTCTTTCAAAGCCTCGCAATATTAAATACTGATTCTATGCTGTTATTTACCCACTTTTACAAAGTGAATGCTACCATAAAGAATTCAGAGCCCTCGCTGAGGTATTTAATTAGCAGCTATTGAAGCAGATTCTTCATCACCTCTGAAGACTGACATTTAATAAACAAGTTTTACACTAAAGTGTAGATTTGAGCACAGCACATCTGAAGTCAAACCCTGTACACAGGCAAGAACATGAACATACTGAAAAAACAATGATGATAAATTGTGTGGCATTCTCAGGATCAAGTACAGACATGAGAACGTACACTTGAGTATATATTAGCATGTTTCAAGGGGTGGAAAATGTTATTTTCATATGAAGTATTTTTCAAAGCAATTTATACAGGTCAGGATTCTCTATACCTTCCTCAGTTTCTTTCAAGTCTACTTACTTCATAAAATACTTCACTGACTACCAAACGCAGTAACTAAGCAAACAGAAGTTTTTCTCACTAGATCTGGTTTCCTTCGCTGTCCAGTTTCCCAGTCTGCCTACAATAGCCTCAAATACCCATGTCTGTCATCCACCTGTGGCATCCTTTGCTACCATTAATTAGGAGCAACAGGCACACCAGCTAGCCAAATGGTCCATCCATGTCCACTTGCCAACCAACAGCCACCACTGGGAATGATACAGGACCAGACCATCTGTACAAGGGGTAGTAGCCTTGCCTTTCTTCTACTACCAGACCATGAAAGGTCACAACACTTGAACTCTGACTATCTCAAATTTGGTTCAATGGGATTAATCGTGTTATTAAGGCTCAACTTTCAGGAAATTGGGATATATAGAAAAAAAGCCCCCAAAACCACAAAACCAACAATGCACAACACCACACAGTTCTAAGCTTGGGGAAAAAAAAGAAAAGCAAATGTACATGACAGATACTACTGAGCACACTAATACTGTGATAAAGGCAGTGCAAGGCCCAGATAAATTAAGGATTATTAGGGCACAGTGAACTTCAAGGGAGCATCTGATTTTAAGCTTTCATCACAGTAGTTGCTATGCGACAACAGTCCCACTGCATAAGCAAGAGCCTCATTTCTTTCAGGAGCAGCTATATAAATGGCAGTTCTGCACTAATAGCTACAACTATTTCCAGCACAAACCTGGCATGACAGCAGTCACTTAAACTGTCTCTTGGACACCCTCAAATTATATGACCATGAACTGAAATGCTACTTTATGACACCAAGTTGGAACAGAGCAGCCTTTAAAATAATAATGAATGACCAAATCTAACTTTGCTCCCTAGTGAATTCTGTGGTATGTTTTATAAACTTGATCAGTTTACTTACTCTGCATTTAACAGATATTAACATAACCAGATTGAAGAGTATAATATCACCCTAATTTACAGGGGGTTTCATAAATATGATCTTAAAAGCTATCCCGACTTTCCTAAATAACACTGTCATTCTCTTCTGCGCTAGCAATTAAGTGGGAAATTGTTGCCAACTCCTACCCAGTTCTTCACAGGTCCGATTCAGATCATTATCTTTTCCTCATAAAGGGTTCTCCTGCATTTCTTTACTCCCTGAAATCTTCATAGGCACAAAATCAATAGAGATACAACCAGGCCTATAAATTCTGAAGGCTTACAGATAACAAGTAGAACACTATACCAGAAGTCTATACAAAACAATTTTAGACACATCTGTTGTGCAATATCTGATTTGTATGACAAGGTAAAGCACAACATGCACTGAAACTCCTGTATTTCTCAAAAAAAAAAAACAACTCAAGAGCACATTCCAGTAGTTACTGCATTCCTGTAATCTCATTTTTTCCCTGTTTTTCCCTGCTATGCTCCATTTAACAACTGAGACATAAAATAGCATCATTTTTGAGAATAAGTTTCCACAGAAATGTGTCCAGTACCAGCATTTAATTGTGCAATGCAATATTACAATAGTCTTTAAAATACTATGTTAGAAATGCATTCAAATCATCATCAACCTTCAACTATGACACAACAAAAATTTAGAAGTTTGAGTGTTATCTGCATTTCAAACATTCTTCTGGGGAAAAAAAAAAAAAAAAAAAAAAAAGAGAAAAGAAGAGAGAATTTTAGGATGAGAGAGGCACTGCAAATTCCAGCCAGCCCTTTCATTTGAATGACCATTACCAGCACAACAAGAAATGTTCCCAAGACTTCAGATGAATATCACTGATGATGCCTTCAGCATAATGCCAGCACCTTAATGAAATCTAAACCAGTTTCCAAATGCCCAATGTATTTCAAGCAGAGACTGGAAACGTTCCCTCATCGAGCAAATCCCTATGAACAGACATATATAATACTCCTTAAGGGACCTCAGTGAGGTTCTCAGTTTACACCTGAACTTCACTGCTTTCAAAGTTTTAGTACTTAACGCCATTCAAAGAAAACACAGATGTTTAATATTTAAAATAATAAAACCAATCTGGAAGAACTACTGAAAATGTTATTAATTGAATGGAGTTATTTCAAAAACCTATCTTCTCAAGACATTATTACTGCCCTTATATTGGATAATGCAGTTTGCATAACTAACGGAAGTAGCCCTCAGTATGGATATTCAGTATGGTTATCTTTATACAAAAGCACTTTATCACCTGATTTTATTTTCCCTTCTTCCTTAGAACTACGGAAAATCCTAATTCCTAGATACAGTCTCAAGGAAAAACCTCTTAAGGACCTAAAACTACAGCTGTCCAAGTTGCTTGTGGAGATTTATATTTAATCCTTCTCAATGCAAGAAGCAGTAATTAAGTTTGTCAATAAAATTATTTCCTGGCTATATCCAAATTGCGTTACAAGGACTAAATCAAAGTCTCAAAGATTTAAGATAACAAGACTTCCAGCAGTAGCAGGAAAAAAAAAAAAAAAAAAGATACAAGTTACTCTTTTACTGTAATCTCCTAGATATCAATTGAAACATTTCACCCCTCTACTCAACTTGCCCATTACAATCCCTAACTTATCCCAGAACTCAAGCATTTTAAGTCCCTCACAGGGGAGGCGGGTGGGATGAAAGGCCAATACATATGCCCAGACAATTCTTCTGAAAAGCCACCAGGTCCCCTTTACAACAGTTAATCATCAGAAGTAAAGGTAATTAGACAGCAAGTCACAATTTCCTACAGTCTTTCTGCATGAAGCAATTAAACCTCCAGCCCGCCTTGTGTTCTGGATATAGTGCTAATGTGACAAAGTTTCAGAGTTAAATGTGCTTTGTGGAAATGTGACCCTGAAATTGTTAGTCCTATGCAACAAGTTACAATAGCTTCAAGAAAAAAATCTTAGCTACTTCTTATCACAACACAGTGTGAACTCTGTAAATCAACAATTCTTGGCAAATTACCTCAATCCTCCCGTTTGTCCTTAAAAAGACTAGAAGTCTATGCTGCAATCTAAACCAACATTTTTTTTTCAAATTATTTTACCCCAATCTCCCCCTAAATACTTGTACAGCGTGCTTCAAATGAGCTTCTGCAGCTACTTGAGTCCACTTTGTACATAAAGGTGGCGCAGGTTACGTATCCTAAGGCAAGAATATCTAGGGCAGTACTGGATCCTCACGTAGTAGAGCATCCTCAGAACAACAGAGCTCCAATCCTCATTTCTTCTGAACACTCGTCCTGGCCTGAGTGTTGGCTGATTAGTTAGTAATGAGTAAAACTGTGAGCCAGGGTTAGTTTTACATTTCTGTCCTCCTTCTATTACCCTACAAGTCTTCCCAGTAATGTCAAAGAATTACTCACACAAACAGCATACTGCTCAATTTTAATAAGGCCTAAATATAGGTTGGTGCTTCAAGTGTTTACAGAGAGAGATGTGTTTGAAGTTTCAGTGTTAAAATCTCACGACTGCACAAAGGCATCTTAAGACAAGGTAAAAAATATACATGTCAAATAATTACATACCTTATCCCTCCATGGTAGTGTTCCTGGAAAATCTGGGAAGCATTACTTATTCTACCTGGACTTCTGCAAAGCATCTGACACTGACCCATACAACACCCTTGTCTCTAAATTGAAGAGACATGGATCTGACTGATGGACCACTTGGTGAATAAGGATTTGGATGAATGGTTGCACTCAAAGAATTGTGGTCAAAGGCTCGATGTCCAAGTGGAGACCAGTGACAAGTGCTGTTCCTCGGGGGTTGGTATTGGGACTAGAACTGTTTAATATCTTTATCAGCAACACAGACAGCGGGATCAAGTGCATCCTCAGCAAGTTTGCCAACACCAAGCTTTGTGGTGGGGTCAACACAACGGAGGGAAGAGATGCCATCCAGAGAGACCTGGACAGGCTTGAGAGGCGGGCCCATACAAACCTCATGAAGCTCAACAGGGCCAAGTGCACAGTCCTGCATATGGGTCTGTGCAATCCCAAACACAAATATAGGCTGGGCAGAGAATGGATTGAGAGCAGCCCTGAGGACCTGGGGTGCTGGCAGATGAAAAATTAAATATGAGCCTGCAGCCCAGAAAGCACATCACATCCTGGGCTGCATCAAAAGAAGTGTGGCCACCAAGTCAAGGAAGGAGACTCTCCTCCTCTACTCCACTCTCATGAGACCCCACCTGGAGTACTGCATTCAGCTCTGGAGTCCCCAACACAAGATGAACACGGACCTCCTTGAGCAGGTCCAGAGGAGGGCCACAAAGACAATCAGAGGACTGAAGAACCTCTGCTGTAAGAGCACACAGAGAGTTGAGGTTGTTCAGCCTTGAAAATAGAAGACTCCAGGGAGACCTTACTGTGGCCTTAAGAGATAAAAGACAGAGAAATTTTTTACTAGGGCTGGTAGTAACAGGACAAGGGACAACAGCTGTAACCTGGAAGAGGGTAAGATTTAGACTGGATATAGAGATGACAGTTAAGGGTGGTGAGACACTGGAACAGGTTGCCCAAAGTAGTTGCTGATGCCCCATCACTGCAAGTGCTCAAGGTCAGGCTGGATGGGGCTTTGAGCAACCTGATCTAGTGGGAGGTGTCTCTGCTCATGGCAGGGTGGTTGAAACTAGATGATCTTTACAGTCCCTTCCAGCCCAAACGATTCTGTGGTTATTATCTGGCAAAGACGTCATCTGATTCTTAAGTGTGTCTATATGTGTCCGTGTATATGTACATATATATAAAATTCTGGTAAGAATGCTTTATACTGCTAGATGTTGGTTTTGACAATTAATTCCTGCTCAATTACAGCATATGTTCATCTGCTATACCATTTCTCCAACAGCGAGGCACAGGGATTGTAAACTGTTGGGGTTTTTTTAAGCAGGGTACACCACAACCATTTAAAGCAGCATGCTAAGATTACACATCATGGTATCTCAAATCCTGAGAAGTACCTGCAGCATGGAAACCAAAACATCAGTATCTCTTTCTCCCAACATTTGACAAGAATAAAACCTATAAAGATATACTGGTTATGAAGAGACTACTTTCTTTAGTTCATGTGAAAGGAATCCACACATGTAACCTTCACGTAATGGGATTTTCTAGAACTGATTTTACAGCAGATGTGTTTCCAACCCTGATGTAGGACTGCATTAAGAAACATGGGAAAGCAAGAAACAAACAGCATTTTCCTAGAAGAGCTTATTTAGCTTTATTTCTTATCCCCATTCATAGGTAAAGGATCCCTAGGAAGAACAGGCCATAGAATAAATTCTTATTTTTAGGAACTGTGTTTGGTCTACAGGCTGAAAAACTAAAAGTCGGCACTCGAAGTCCACTGTTAAAATTTGCTACACCTCCTTCATGCCAAAGAAGTTTTAGGGACTACCACTGCACTCTGAAAGAGTTGCATCACATGCGGTAATGTTTTCTTACCAGTAAGGAAACTTTTATAAGTGTAATAGTGTCGGACAAGGCATTACTTCGCACCAGCATTTCATACTGAAAATCCCTCAGAAGACAATTCACTGACATAACTCACTTCACACCATCACCTTGCCTAAGCTATACGTGGTACAACACCTTGCTACAGGTTGTACTTTACACATGAAGAATGAAACTGCTATCCTGACACACTTTATACATTTCTGATTATGAAAGCACCTACAAAATGTTTCTATTATCATTGGTGGTGCTCAAGACCTTTCACAGCAGCAGTACAATGAAAACAAAGAGCTTATACAGAGCAGTAAAAGCATTAAAGCTGTTGCAAATTGTATCCAGGACCTTATCAGGCTCCAGATACTAGATGCACACACTAAGTAGATTTTATTTTAGGTCAGCCTTTCTAAGGAAGACTCCAGTTCTCCACGTGCTGTCCTTCTGCTGCAGAACTGGAGCATTAGGACTGAAACAGAGAACTATGTTTTTTGCAGCCTCTGGCATTATACTAACTGAGGGTCCCTTTATCCTGCCCAGGTCAACCACACTACAGCAAATGTCCAGAATATTACTTCTATTCAAATTTTCCTGACAGTTGTTCAGTAGCTCCCAAAAAATATAACTCTGTCCTCTGTGCTTTTCAAATAGAATGCTGGATCTCATTTTGTAACACAAACTCCTTTCTTTATGCAGGATCCGAGGCAAAACCAGCACTAACTAATGGTCTCTTTCAAACCAATGACCTGCACCTCACGCTACGACAACATACCTTTAGATCATCTCTGATCAGTGTTATCTTAATATGTTTAATAATTCCTCAGGTATCCTCCCAATACAGCCAAGTATTCAAGAGGTGAGAAGTGACCTCAGAAAGTGGCCTCCTCCTATAAGGACCTGCTTTAATTGTATCAAAGTCCAGACACTTTACAGCCAGAGGCAGAGAACACAGACCAAGCCCGTGAACAACGCCTTGCATGGAACATCCCTGCAGGCCAAAGAGTCAGGGTTGGCTTCTTACCTCAGAGTCACAAACTCACATATAGAAACAAAAGATAAAAGACAACTAACAGCTCTAGCTCTACAATTATTAGGCGCCTGGGACAGAAGCTAGAAAAAAGTATAGAGAGAAGTAAACACATTTAATGCTTGAAAAGAGGAGCAAAGATAGACCACTCCCAAGGAAAGTGTATATGGCACAAATTAAAATCTCCACTTTACGAGCACGATTTTTCTTAACTTCAAGTGATCCAAGTCCCTAACTTCCATATGCTTATAAAACTGCTTTTCTTATTATGAGTGTCACAGACATCTAGCATTGTACCAAACCACAGGCCACAACCATGACTGGGCCCCAGTCTGATAGAACTCCAAGTGAAACAACAAGCCAAAGTAATTCAAAAGCAACAACTTTCCCATGAGTATATACATGAGCTACAGAACTCATCCTAAAAACAAAAGTGACAATCTCAAAGTCTCTACTTGTCATCTATGGCCAGCTGATTATACTAAATACAGCTGCCTGAACATCTAGTTACTCTAGATGGATGTCTCTGGACACTGTATACCAATTTCTAAGCATCCTTGCCTGGACTGTACATGACCAAGCTCATCAGCAAGGACTCACTACCATGATGCTCCATTCAGTCCCAAGACTGAGGTTCTCAGCACAAACCAAGAAAGCGTCTATGCACCAGTCCAGTTGCCTCATTCAACTGAGCAGACAACAAAATTCATCACAAATGGAGAACTGAACGCATCTGCCAAAAAAGCTACCACCTATTCAAGTTTTACGGGAAAATTAATATTTTTGAGTCCCTGTTATTTTGTATTTGTAAAGACTTCACAGAGCACCGAGACAATAGGAATACTTTGTCTGACATTACACACATACCCCTTGATTCAGATTCTCAGCTTCTTGGAGAGGCAGCTGAATTGAGGTCAAGTATGGAAATCCAAGCCAGACAAACAGAAAGTGAGCCTGAATGTAAATGTCTGCTTTACTGGGCTAAAGCTTTACGTGTCAGATTATAATGCACTATGTTTGGCTGCAAAATACTGCTGCTACAAAGCAGTTCCAGATTCCCTTACTTCAGCCACACAGAGTGTAAGTCCCATTAGCCTGGTGTGTTCAGGTAAACTCACCAATACTCCACAGGCTCAAAACAACTACAGCACTTCATTCTATGAACTACTTTCCAGCAGACTTGCTCCCAGCTCTCACCCCCAGTATAAAGTGAAACCTTAAATTCAGAACTATCACAATACGTATCAGTACCCTCCTTTCCCATTCACAGAATAAATTACATCTAAGTTGGTCAAAGTATTTTTAGCTAGTAGCATCTCGGTTTTCCCATATTCTATACTAATTACTAGGAACCCAACAAAGGAAACAGTTAAAGCTTTATTTCCTTTATCTTCTCTCCTCACAAAATAGAATCAAATTAAGTTTAGAAATAAAACCTCAAAAATGCAGGATGAATATAGAACACATCATCAATGCACACCTTCATCTGCAAACACTATGAAGCCATACTTGAAAAGAATGGCATCATTCATCTTGATCAAGGCCCTGGGAACATGACAGTTCCCCAGCCATTCAGGCTGGCACACTTCCACTGCAGTGCCACAAAATGGAGCAGTTTTGAACAAGCAATCCAGTCTAGTCTTGCTACAACCTGCCCATCACCGCTTCCTGTTTTCCAGCTTCCTCCCTAAAAGGGAAGTTAATTATTGGCATATTCCATGAACTATTCCACAAAGTTCAACGCAACAACTACAAACACCTTCCTCCTTTTTCTGTGGACTTCCACCTTTCCTACAAGAAGCTCAGGGCAACACAGATCAAATGTTTCTCCATTGTCAAAGCAGCGATCCTTCTTGCTCGGTGAAGGATTGTGGGATCCTAAAATAATTGTGAAATCAGTTACTAATTATTTCATGAAAAGCCCATTACATTCTTCACAAGTTTACACTCATATGTATCAGGTGAACTGCAAAAACTGCCAAGGCTCACAGTGAAGATCAGCAACGGCCAGTCACAAAACAGGAAATCAAAGCAACCTGCCATCAAACATACGATAGAGAAATTCACAGTACGGCTGACGTTGGTTTTAAACTTAATTTAGGATTATTAATCCAGCAAAATAAAGTTATAGTTTTATCTTCTAGACAGGATACAAAATTTGCCTAGTGTGACAGAGAAGGTTCAAGATATAACAGTCTCAGCCTCATCCACTGGTAAGGCACTCAAAGGAAGGGAGGAAAATAACCCAAACTCTTTGTAGCTTTCTAACTGGTTACTGCTGTAGTGATGATACGTGACACGTAGCAGCTAAGAATCTGTTGCAGCAAACCCATTTGCACACATTATTTCAGTCAGCGGGAAGTCTTCCCAGCAAAAGTGATGCCAGTGAAACTGGAAAAATTTCCTCTTGAGGCTTTAAGGATTTAAATACTAAATATCTCTCACAAAAATAATCCAAATACATTGCTTCATACTATATGGGCAAAGACACAGTAGAAAGCAGCAGTTTCATTTCCTGCAGTTCACTGGGATTTCCATGACGGGCTTTAGCAGTTTGCTAAATTTCAGACATCCCATGTATATGTACTTCGGCCTAAACTATAACCAAAGCCAACATACAAAATTAATGAGGTCATAATTATATGCAAGTCCAATACTACAACAGCATAAATACTTCTCTTAGCAGTACTGCACTTAGCATACCTGATCTGCCCTTTTAAAAAAACCTTTTTTTTTCTAAAAAGCCACTTTAATAGTATCACCTGCATTTTGTTCAATCAGCTTTTCATTCTGAGAATGAAGCTTTCTGCCAGCATCATGGAATTTATGTTTTGACCTCTCAGCTTTGTAAGATACCTAACACAGTCCTGATAGCTAAGAGCAATAATTTATTAAAAAAAAAAAAAAAAAGAGAGAGAACACACAGACACTCTGACATCTACCTTTAAATAGAAAAATTAACTGTATTTCAGGAAAAGGAAGACACAGAAAAGGCAGAAAAGACCTCCATGCAGAACCGATTCTGCTGCTTACTTTACAGCTTGATGACAAGTTAATATCATTTGGACAAACTTCAAATATTTCATAAGGCAGAAAACTATCATTTAGTCTCAAAGGAAATACAAATGTGGCTAACAGTTTTCTCTTTTTTAGAAGTTTACTTTTATAGAAAGTAAGAAAGACCTCAAAGAAGGCTGATGGAGGGAGCAACTTATGAACAATTCAGAAACATCTGGGGGAAGGGGAGAGGGGGGAGAGGAACGGGAAAGAGACATGGGTTCAAAAATAATAGCAGTATGGGTTCCACTCCCAGTTTTTATACTTTCTGTGAAAAAGCAGCCAAATTACCTAATCTCTGTGTTTCAGATCTCTCCCTCCCCACTGCTCCTCCTCCTCTCTATTTCAGCTGTTCAACTCTTCATGGCTAGAAATTAATTTCAGTACACATTCAAGCCAAGCCTAACCAAATTTAGTCTCGACACAACGTTATGTTTGCAAGACCTGGTTAAATAAAAAAAAAATTAAAAAAAAAAATAAAAAAAAAAAAGAAAAAGAAAAAAGGAATCAAAGAGAGAGCTGTTAGCTATCAGTACCAACATACTCATAAACCTGATCAGCAACTCCTACAATTGAGAAAACATATTTTTTAGCTTGTGCCTTCAAGACGAAAAGGAAATCGAAGGAAGTTAGCGTTACCTAACATAAGAGACAAATAAATGTGAACTACATGACTATTTAGAGAGACTGGGCCGGGGGGGCCGGGGTGGAATCCGACTAATCTGACCGGAAAGGAGGGAAGAGCCGTCTGCCCTGAAGAGCCTCCACCCAGGAGCGGGAGTCCCGGTGATTCACGGGCAAAATAAGAATTTATTTTCCTTAATCACGCTGAGGTCTATAGACTAGAACGGTAGCCGCTATAGAAATAGCATATGTAAGTAAACACAGAGAGAGAACAAGCACGTAGATCAGACTATAGCGCCGGAGATATCTACCGCGGGATATCGCCCAATGCCACCAACACAAGACGTGACCTCCAGGACGGAGCCGCAGCCCACCGTGTCGAGGAGCCCCATCCACCTGCCGTGCCCTTCCCGACGCTTCGGCGAGGGGAGAACGCCGAGCGCGGCGCGGAACCCTGCCCGCAGCACGGGGGAGGGAGGGACGGGGGCTTGGAAACCCGCAGTCCCCCCGCTTCCCCCCCACCGCGCCTCCAGAGCCCCGAGCCCCCACCGCTGCCGCCCTCCCCAGCTCCCCCTCGCAGGCCCCACCGCGGAGCCGCCCCCAACCCCTCTCCCTCCGGCGCCTCCC
>JAAGNO010008007.1:6886-19513 GCA_033439905.1 Ceryle rudis
GCTGGATGGGGCTCTGAGCAACCTGCTGTGGTGGGAGGTGTCCCTGCCATGGCAGGGGGGTTGGAACCAGGTGATCTTTAAGGTCCCTTCCAACCCTGACTATTCTATGATTCTATAATTAAGAGCAGCTCAGACTTTCAACACAAGAGCATTGCATTGACACAAGGCCTCCTGTTACGACATCACTTGGCCTAGAGACAACTGGTTGTGGCATCAGCTGATGTTATGTTTTCTAATGCCCTTCCGATGCGTTTCATGGAAGATCTCCCGCGTTATCTTGTGCGGATTCGTTCCTTAGAACGTACAACTGCATAATGAAACGTATATCGCTAATCAAAACGGTGCATCTTAATATTCTGATTTTTATTTTCCAGCATGATTTATGTTCTGGTCAGCTCTTAAGAAGACATTCAGCAAGCTTTGTTCCAGTTAAGTGCATGCAAAAGCCACAACACATGGATTCTTTACAACGAGAACCTCTTGCCGAGATTAAATACGGTATCTGATGATCGCGTTTGCGTTAGAAAACGACGACTCCCCTATTTTTAAAATATTTCCACATTTTATACTTGTGGAAAGACTGTTTTCTTATATTTTACTGGGACGCTGAAATTAAAGAATTACATGTCAATTAATATAAAGATTTACCAGGTTTTGAAAAGTTTGGAATTTGCACTCCACGAGGAACAGCCATAATCTTCACGTAGGTATTTGTTACTGACTAGCCTTAGGACACTAGGAATTTTCTTTAGGCTGGGCTTCGTAGTGGCACATTTGGACTTGGCGTATCCCACTCTTTATCTGTCAGTCAGCTGTAGCTGCTGAGTGCTTGGGAAGGACTGAAAGCGCTCTGTCATTTACCTGTAGGCGACGCTGGTCTTAAGAGATGAATTTGTGGACACGGTTGCAAAAATAGGGAGTTCTGGTTTGGTTTATTTTATTTGGTTTTGGTTAATCCTTCCCTGTATGTGCATGGTTCAGAGGCTTCTGTATTGTCACCGAATGTTGGTCTTGCTTTAATCTCGAGTCTGTGTCATTGTGAAATGAGAAGTTGAATTGTCCACGAAGGAGTGAATTTAAATGATGATCTTTTTTTTTTTTTTTTTTATGATTTATGTCTGTGCTGTCTTACTAACAAACGGTCAAACCTACAACGTTTATCAAGTCCAATGATGAAAATACTCTTAAGGGTAATACTACAGACCTTTTCAAAGCAGAAAGTGAGATTGTGAACCTGCCCTGCTGTTCCTTAGTGCAATAAATAATAATAAAAACCAAATAATCTCAAATTCAGAAACACTTACTTTTACCTGGTGCCTTGTTTTGGTTTTAAATTGAATGGATACGTGCTGTATTCCTTTGCTTATTTATGATGGATAATTGCATTACCTTTTGAAAAATAGAACACTGAATCAAGTTATGTCTGGAAAAGGGAAGCTCTGATTTCCTGCTTATTTGCTTTTTGTTTGGTTGGGTTTTTTTTAATGGGTTTGCAGATAAATAGTAGATGGGGCCAGGGGCAGACGTTTCAGTTGAGCTGACAGTGCCGCGTTGTAAATCGTGACTGCGAACAGCCGCTTCATTTAGGACTAATCACTAGGAATCTTTTTCATTTACCTGTGCTGGAGATTAATGAATAGTTTCCCCGTTCTAGTAAAACATTTTTTTTATATATAAACTGTGTATTTGTTCACTTTGGGTCTCTTGGGTGGTAGAATAAATGTTGGTACGAGTTGCTGCACTGGGTTCGACCAGCAATCTGGGGACTCCCGTACTGGTGTACTGGGCAGTGGCAGTGGCTGAGGAAAAAGGACCCAGGACAGGGCAGGCATTGAATATCTCTGCCTGGGTAGTCAGAGAATGTGTTGGGTAAACTCTACCTGTTACAGATGTCCTGAGCTACAGGTTTGGCATCTTAAACACCCCCTGAATAGCTTTTCTTCCCTTAATTCAGTAGCTTTTTGAGCAAGTTTGATAACCTAGTGTGGAAGATACGCTGAGACAGTGAGTTCTGCAATGGAATTACCCAGTGTGCATAAAATACTTGTTTAAAACTTCTGCCAGACTTAATTTGGTTCCCCAGAACTCTGATTTTTTTTTTTTTTTTGAAGACATACTGAAAATTTTTCCCTTTCCACCTTATTAATGCTGGGCATGATTGAATTAGACCTTCATCGTGTCATGTCAAAGCAGAGAAGTCTATTTCATCTCTTGATTGGAATTCTTTCTGCAGCTTTGTGATTATCCTTTTTTTTTTTTTTTTTTTGTTCCACAAATTCTTCTAAGCCAGAAGAGACCAGAACTATTGTCATCACATGAGATTTGGGTGCCCAGGGGATTTAGAGCAGTAGTTTCCTGGTCTCTGCCTCTGCATTCCTCTCCTCTGTCTATAATGTAGGAGAATTTAGGCTGTGGCAACTTCAGTTCTCTGGGGTGTGGTGAGGGGCCCCTCCTCACTGAAAACTCATCACTCAGCAATCCCTTTCGATCAGTTTGTAGACAAGAGGATTTTCCTCCTTATGTAATCATAATTTTGAGCTTTTAGCAGAAGAATTTCTAGCAGAAGAATATCCTTTTGTGATTCTGTGAATCTTTGAAAGACCTTTTGGAAACTTAGGAATATTGTTCCTGTTGGATCATTTTTATTTTCCTGCTGCTTAGCGCCTTTCAGAGTGCTGTAAAATATGACTTCAGCCTGCGTAAGCAAAACTAATTCATCCTTTTGTACGCTTATTATTCTGTAATGGAAATGAGACTTAGTGGCTCTCCTTGGACTTCTAAAAATATTCTTTGTTCCTGTGGTACTTGGGCTGATTGAAGCCAAGTTAAACAGAATAACCAATGCAGGATTTTCTGAGTCCAACAGAAGAAAAACCTGCTGAAAACCACCTCCAGCTGTGGAGCAGCTTTACCTGGGAATACCTAGCAAAACTCTGGCAAAACTTGCACTGTCCTGTTGATGACCAGCTTTACATGTCTCATGTAAAAGTGCGCTTGAGTATTCCCAGACAGAGGAATCCAGAGGTGGAGATGGTGCTTGTCACTGTGGTTCTACTGGTGAACTTGAATTCCCCACTAACCCCAGGAGCAAAATGCTTCTTTGGAGTCTGTCCTGCCTACTGTGGTTAAATACACGGGAACTGAAGAATTTCAGTAGTCTCATTTCAAAGGTCTTTGAACTGACAAAACATCGCAGGCAAAGGTCAGAAGTGCAAGTCGGAAGTTACAAAGTCCCGTGCGAACCCAGCGTGTTGAGGTGGGAGGAGTTCCCCAGCCATGTCCTTCAAAGAAAGGACCACTTTAGAAGCTGGATTCTGCATTTTCCTTTCTTAAGAGAAGTTGATGTCTAGTAGCACCCCCAGCTGCGGGGTGGTGTGAACATTGTCACCTGTACCCAGCAACATGACCCTCACACGGAGTTTTAGCTGAGTAGTCGCTGTGAAAGCAACTGGTGCACGTGCAGCGGCACCTGTGGTGCCGTTAGAGTACCAGTCATTTTGCAGTCAAAAGGAGGACCTGGTATCAATTAATTAATTAGTGGAGTTTCAGAAAGCAAGATTATGGAGAAAATAAAGATCATTTCTCCCTGTCAGCAAGTTTCCTGCTAAGTCATCTTAAAAAGCCATGTGACATTTAATATCTGAATACCTCCATCTGCAAGGTTTCAGCACTGAAGAAGGGACAGACGGACAGACGCTTCTTTTGTCTCTGATTCCTGTTGGTGTGTTGGGGAGTAGCATCAGGGGAGGAACAATGGACATTTTGAACAAAGTATTCTCTGTAAGCGATCCCATGCTGTGGAAATTTCTGGAAGGGTCGTTGCTTGCATTAGGAGGGGAGAGGGGAAGGGTAGCAAGAGCTAATTAAATGTAATTGGTAGAAGTCACCTTTAAGCAGGGGTTCAAGTGTCTTGAGTTCAGTCATGCTCAGAGAATGCTATACATTTTAAGGTTAGCAAAGCAGCGACTTCAGAAAGCCACCTGTGCTGTGGTGGTCTCTCATCACAGCTTCCAACTTGAAAAGGTACTGAAACTTTTTATCAGAATACACCAAACATCAGAGTCACTGGGCACTAGGGAACCACAGCCTGCTCCCTGGGGAGCACGGGAAGGTGACCCTGGGAGCAGGACAGCAGCACTGCCTGGGTGGTGCTGGCGCTGGGCAGGCAACAAGTTAATTTCTTGAAGTATTTGCCGAGGGGGAAAAAAGTAATTACAGAATTAACTGCAAGGGAACAGGAGACAGTGACATGGCAGGACAGACAGAATGCTGACTCTTGAGATGCTGATGCTCAGCTGACAGCAGCTGCACGGCAACTTCAGCCTCGAGGGAACAGCTCCTGAATCCCTCAGTTTGTCTCCAGCAGCGAAAGGCACAGCATGGGTGACATGGGCTTTCCTTCCTGAGCCCAAGAACGTACCTCGCAGGGCATCAGGGGATACCTGGGCACTGAAGTGAGCGATCATCACTTCCTCAGAAGGGACAGAACTCGTTTCAGTGTTTGCTTTAAGAAGCTGTTCATCCTCTCCAGTTTTTCTGAGTGGACATGGTTAAACGGGAGGGATGGGGACTGTTTCTGTGAGATTCTCCTGCTCACAGCTGAGCGTTTGTTTACTTTCTCTGGTGTTACCACACACAAGTGCTGTGCCCGAGACTGGCTCACGCAGCTACAGCACCGCGTCTCTTCCTGCCGTATTCATATAACACCCCCCCACCTTGGTTTTTCACAGATCTTCCGTACAAAACCTCCGGTTGGAACGAAGGGTCTGGTTCTTAAGTATCACTGAACACAGCGAGTGTGGAACTGTGACATTTTGCAAGGAGTTTTTACTAGTTCATAAGGCACGAGCACCCCGGCAGAGTTTTCACACTTGACTTTGCTTTGGTGTAAAGGTAGAGCCGAGGGGTTTTTCAGACAGCTCCATGATGTGATTTTTTTAGCTAGCTACTTTATCCCAGCATGACTCTCTTACAAAGGCTGGAGGGAAGGAGTTATCCTTCACCTCTCCCCCTGTTTTCCTTCCCCTACACAGGAGCAGAAAGCAGCCTACCAACACTCAAAGGCTGCACTTTGCTGTGAGCCATTACAGCCTTTTCTGCTTCCTCCCAGATCCTGCCTTCACATCCAATTACTTGTCTCAATTCTCCTGTTAGGTTGAATAGAGACAAAGTCAAAATGAAATTCAGTTGCTGCTTTGACAGCCCAGCCTCCCTTCACAAGTTCACAGAAACAGCCCATAGATGTCAGCGTGAAAATACCAGCGCCCCAGTTCAGTGGCGGCGGACGCGCTGTCGGTACCGAGTGAAGTTAAAGGTGAAAGAGACATTGTCCGAGAGTCATTATTATATTGAAAACAAGCTCATGGGGCATGCAGGCCCCCAGCAGTGAACACAAATACACTCTCCAATCCTTTTAAGGCAGAGAGTATTAAATTCTGCCAAGCAGAGGAAGATGCTGCAGGTCCCAGAGGATTTCCTTCCCCCACACCCCAGCACTTTACACACAGATGTGGAAGCGAGCAGCAGTGTCACGCAGGCAGGAGCAATGAGAAGCTCTAAAGGTCAGGAGCGAGGTGTTTCAGATGCCCAGGTGTCTGCTGCAGCCACGTAGAGGCAAAGATACACCACGCCAGTAATTAATTATCGCGATACCGATCTTAATGACGCATCCTTTGTGGCCAGATGTGCGGCGAGGTTCTCTCGAAAGTCGTGGAGGAAATTGTACTGCTGAAAAAGCACAGCCAGATTTGTAATGAGTGCTTTATCCTTTCAGAAGAAATTAACTTTCTTTTACCCATCCTAAAAAGCTGTTTGATACCCCAAGATGAAAACCACACCCTCTAGTCAGTTACACCAAATCCTCTGGAATTTTTCCCCGTCAGACAGAGTACACAGATCCTGGCTCGGCTCCTCTGGTTCCTCATAAAGAGCGCACGTGAGCTCAAGGTAAAGCAAAACCTGGGAGCTTCACATCAGAATTCAAAGCTGCTTTATTTAGGTCACCAAGCATATCACAGCCTTTAGCTCGTATGAGGATGTGTAACAGTTTATAGTAAGAGCTTTTTTAGATCAGTTCGTAACATTTTGTGGAATATTAATATGCAGGTGTTGAAAATGAAACAAAAATCGTTTGTCAGCAGAGGCTAAAGGACACGTCATCCACCCCAAGTGGCCTTGAGGGCTTCCAATTGTAACATTTGTTGATATCCTTCCCCACCTCCAACTGGGGATGCAAGCTGCTCCCTGACTTCCCCCCCAGCTTGGGGAAAACTGATTTTCAACAAGTAGTTTAAATAAGATTTACCTGCCAGAGAGGCTTAGAGCTAACAAAGAGACAGTCTTGAGGCAACTCTTTCACCTCAGAAACTATCTTGTAAACTTTGCAAATGTCAGCTCCTCTTTCCTGTACCCGGAATTGTTTCTTTCAAGAGCATAACGTCCAGGGTATGTATTGACAGAAATATGTACACAGGGTAGCTAAAAATCCCTCCAAAGGAAGAAAATCACACCGTATTCAGCAGTTTAGGCCTCCCTCTGTGTACTTTTTAACAGCTACTGCTAGGGATACATTTTGCTGCCAGTGTATCGATGTGATAGCTGCAGAAGACGAGCGTGGCCAGCTAGGTTAGGAAGCTGGAACAAAAAAGCAAGGCAGAAAAATCAAGCAGATGTCCAAGTTGTGAGCAACAGAAAAAGGGACAACAGTTTAGTGAGTGATGAGCAGGGAGAGCGAGGAGGAGAAAGCAACGAGTTCCTAGTGATGGTGAAGAGCAGGGAGAGAGAAGAGCTGGATTCAGTAGAGGCAGAACTGGCAGCTCAAACTCAAGAGCGCAGCAGGGCACCAGCCGTGAAGCTTCTTCATTTCACAAAGGGTTCTCTCTGAGAACACTGTCCAAGCTCCCCACCCTTGTTTTGACACGTGTGTTACCTGCTGTAGCCTCATTACCTTGATGGTTTGTATCGCCCCAGGCCCTCTCAAGTTCCTGAGGCTGTCTATCGCTTGCTGAGGTGCCAGCAGGTCCGAAAGCTGAAGCAGGAGACACGCTGCTACTGTAAGGGAAAGGTATGTACGTGGGTAGGCTACCGAGCACCTCTTGCTGTGCACAGCACCACTTTCACACCAGAACAGGTTTGTTCCATGAAAACCACTCTAGCAAAACTGAACCTCATCATATCAGGGCCACAGACCTGTTGGATCTTTTGCTGAAGTCTATTTGATGGCACTGGCCCCATCTGCAGCTGCTCCTGCCTACGCCTGCAGGCTTTGGAAACAGGTGAAAAGCTCTTCCACTTTTTTCCTCCCTCGCCTTCCTAGCAGTGTTTAGGAGGCAAATTCTAAAGTAATTCCAAGAACAAGTCCCAGTGCACCCAGTTAATTCCCCTTTGTGTCTTCTGGTTGCCTTTTTTGGCAGTATCACCACCCCTTCCTTCTTGGGCACACACAGTAACACCCCCAAAAGCTTTAGAGGGAGCACTGGGCTCAGGAAAGATGCAAAGGAATAGGCTCATCTCCTTTTCTTGAGATGTTCAAGGAAGAGGGGGAAGTGCAATCCCACCAGTCAGAGGAGACTGAAGTTTGCAGTGAAAGCGGAGGAAGAGTCAGAAACAGTAGGAGAGAATTTTCCATCAACCCCAAGCTTCCAAGCAGAATTTGGCCCCTTTAGACTGTGTAGTCTCACAAGATTGGGTTTGTAGTGGGGGGTTAGTCAGGCAGGGAGAGGGGAAAGGCAACTACTTACTGAGACACGAGCGTCCGAGGCCACCGTAACAGCTGGAAGAGAAGAGAACATTTGGCTGTAACAAGCCGTAGGACCCTGCAACACCCAGAGCCCCCCAGTATATAAATATACAGACCTAATTCTTAATATAAATCAAGGGGAACAGCAGTACAAGAAAGGTAGACTATACCTCCAAGGCTATCTCCCATTTATTCTTTAGACCTTCCTTAAGCAGTGTCTTTCTAGACGAGCTGCAGTTTTAAAGTTCCCCCTCATCCGTGGTGATAGCCCCAAAGGCACAGGAGGACAGAAGAGGGCAGGAAACTGGACAGTCTCACTTTTTTTTTTTTTTTTTTAAATCCTACTCCAGATTCAGGCTTTGATGATAGTTGTGAGCTAACGATAGCAGCAGGGTTAAGCATCAGCAGGAAGCCCAGGGCTCAGCAGGTGTCTGTGAGGGGAGCTGTCATTCAGGGGAATGACAGGCCGATCGTTCAGGGAACATGGAAAGCTCTTCCCCTCTACCCTGAGCTCAGCTACAAGTGTCTAAAGAAATTACTTTAAGCCAATCTCAGGTAATTTAAGAGTGAATTTTGCACTGCTGGAACCCACTGAGTCCCTGATAAACAGTCCAAGCGTGTGTTATCCTCTGACAACAGCTGCTTTAGCTTACAACTCATGTTGTATACCTGACATCCAACCAGGCTAGCAGCCAGGAGTCATATGGTGCCACTCAACACGTGCTTTGAAGCACTTGCTGCAGGCAGCGAGGGGAAAATGGGAGATTCAGATCTTACAAAGGAAAAGTTAGCTCCAAAAGGATGCATGGGGAGAAACAAGCAGCTTTTCACAGTTTGAACTAACCCTCAAGAATGCAGTTGTCATTTGACAGCATTCATTTTCCACTGGCCATGTGTCTGGAAAGAAGCTGGCCTCTTTTACAGGGACATGGGGTGAAAGGGAGGCAACCGGAACCTACTGTATGATTGTTTTGCGGTTACTTTCCAGGCAGCTTCTGAGCTCTTCCAGAATTTTGCAGCACTTGGCAATGTCAGGAGCATCCCCATCAGGAATAGGATAATGGTGCACGCAGATCCCGTGCTGTTGGTAGGTGTCTATAAGGTTCGGTACTCGGTATTTTAAGAGCTCTCCTCTGGTACAAAGCACAAATATATCCTGGATCCCATAGGTCTTTAGTTCTTCTGCCAATAGATTAAGACACTTGCAAATAAACAAAAGCCTATCAAGCTTAAGGATAAAGAGAGAAGATATTTGGTATTGATTCTCTTGTTTAATCTTTGGGGTTAAGACAATAGAATGTAAGATTTTTGCTTTGCACAGCATTTACTTCTACCGAGTCTCTCCCACTTTTACCTTCAGGTAATGCAGGAGAGGAATTTTCTCAGTGCAGAGTCTCAAGACAACCCTCACTCGGAACAGTCTGAGCACTGCTGCCAGTATTAGGCAGAGTTCTGTCCCGTCTCCAGCTGCGATGATGTCCAAACACTGGGGGTTTTTGCTATGGTATCTGCTCTTCTAGTGTTTACAGGTGAATACTTGGCACAAATCTTTATGTAATTTCATCTTTTTCTATCCCAATCCCACTTTTCCGTGGGAAAAGGAGATTACAACTTTGTAATTCATCTTGATCCTAGCTGCTTTAAAGATGCCTTCACCTGCACATGACTTGATGGACCTCCTGGTTACCGTGAGAGATAGGAAGCTGCCTGTGGAGCTTCAGCCTGCAAATACCCTGACTGATTATTCAGTATTTGGTAGAGAAGGCACAGAGAAAGTGGTGCTGCACGCTTGAAACTGATACCTAGAACTCAAAATGGTGACCGTGCCAAGGTATTTGCTACATCTCCAAGCACAGTGTGACCAAGACTTAGAGACACATCGCTGTCAGACATGACCCCAGCAGGACTTTGTAAAGGACTGCCCTGCGTTCTAACATCATGACACAGGGACAGCTACGGCGTCCGTTGTGAAAGTAGGAGTAAAACACCGGTGTCTTAGGTACCTGGCATCTGGCTCCCTATGCCTAGATTAGATAAACAGCAACTCCAGCAGTCCCCAGATTAAGCCAAAATGAACTTCTAGCTCCTCCATAACTTTTGCTCAGTTTACCTGCATGTTGTTCTTGCAAGCTACATGGAAGTGGAGGCGCTTATACACTGGCCAGAAGACTCACCTATATCTTTCTGAAGATTTCTTCTAATGTCCTTAAACTTGCACCCTAAAGCAAATTACAAATGACAAAAATAAACGGCTGCTACAGCAGAAGAGCCAAGCCTGGGCAACCTCCCCTCAAAACCAAAGTAAGCAGCAAAGCCACACCCGAAATAAAACACAGTTCTTATTTTTGTCAATAAATTGCTATTACAGAAGACAGTTTAAATTCCATTATCTGTTCAAAACTGTAATGTAATAGGATTAAAAAAAAAAAAAAGTCCGTCCATGTTAAGCTGCAATGCATTTTTTATATCAAATGTTTTGGGTATTATAAATCTTGGGTATTATAAATCAAGGTACAGCTTAACAAAAAACAAAACACCCCCCAAACAACCAAAAACAACCAAAAACCCCCCAAACCAAACAGCCAGAAAAAAAACCCACAGTTCTACATGTTTAAGCACAGAGTGTAGAAATGTCTTAAAAACAAAACTCCATGCTACAAATTTCTGCATTTCCTCTTATTAATAAATGGACATTGTTACTGGCACGATAAACCAGAGATGGAGCTCTGCTGAAATGACCTTAGCACGGGCAACAGTCTCACTCTTAAAAATGAGGCAATCAGAATCTAATTTTTTTTTTACCCCTGGAGCCATTTTAATTGGGCTCAGATAAAAACTCCATAAAATTCCCCCCAAAACCTATTTGCACAGAACATTAGAAAAAAAAAAGGACCATGGCAAGAACAGGATGTGGACCCTGGACAGGGATCACTTAAGAGTCATCTGGTAAGAAAGAAAGTTAAGTAAGTTCCTCATTCTGTCACACTCAGCATAAATCACATTAAAAATCCTCCTTAATCTTCAGCCACTTCCATTTTTAACTCGGATCACTCTACCAAGGCATTTTTGGAGCCCCTGCAGAATACTGCACTTCAATATTCACACCTAGTGTTTGGGAGATGTAAATTGCTTTGGACTTTTGCACTTTCCTCCCCGTTTCACCTCCTTTACTCACAGCCCCACAGGCACTGGAATATTTACATCTGCCCCGAGGACAGTCAGGATTGTGCACATCCTGAAACACCTTTTGAAAGCATGACAGCAGAATCCTGCAGAGCCAGAGCTGTATTGGCAGGGCTATGACTAGAGGATGGCATCTGAAGATTAAACAGCTATTGTATGAACAGCTCAGGTAGCTAAAAGACATTATACAGGTATTTTTTTGGCATATATGTTAGCTGGCATTCAAGCATTAGTTGGATTTTCACCAGCACTGGCCACCACCCACTTCAAGGTACCTTAAATCTAAATATTATCCGACACTCGTTTACTAGTTCTTTAGTGTGGTATTAGTCCCAGGCTTGTATCTCTCAGAGCTGGCTAATGAGGGTTGAGTAACTGCTTCATTTAAAGTAGGGAAAGTTCACGTTGTCACCACCAGCTGTCCCCTCTCTTTTGTGACCACAGGACATTCACTGTGGCTGCAGTTTTGGGAGTTAAAAATCTAATGAAAGCATATATTTATTTTTCTAGCACAACCCAGATGCCAAGGGAGAGTGGTGTAGAACTGTCAGCACAGTGAGGGAGCCCAATATATCTTATAAAGGAGGTATTGGTCAAAGCAGTCTTGTTTCACCGTTGTCAATTGCCATAAATAGTAATCCAGGCTCAGAAGCCAAATATTTTAACTGACAAAGGAAGATGGACACTATTCTCTTGCATTGAGATAGCCTCTAGATAAGCTTTGGTTATTTCCAAAGCTGTTACTCCAGTGGTAGATTACAAAACAAATCACCCCTCCAAGTAATTGAATCACAGAACTTTGGGGTACAAGGTTTTACCTCTCTTCAACTTCAAACATGCCTGCACATTTCAGTGAATGTTATCTTACCAGGAAGGGAACATAACCCCAGGAACTCAGAAGCGTAGGCAGGAGACAAAGACAACCTACCAGAAAATAATAATAATAATAAAAAAAAACCCACAATGAAAAAAAATCAGAACAACATTTTGGTTGTTTGAACAGAGATAACTCATTGCTAGACATTCCCTGTCTGTGGGACCATGAGAAGAGGTCACCACAGCCTGGCACAGGCTTCCTTCAGGAAAAAGCCCCCATTTCACAGGAGAGGGATTTAATCATAGAGTCACAGAATTGTTTTGGTTGGAAGAGATCTTTAAAATCATCAGGTCCCAACCATTAACCCAGCACTGCCAGGGCACCATTAAACCATGTCCCTCAGCACCACGCGGCTTGGAAACCCCTCCAGGGATCACAGGGACTCCACCACTGCCCTGGGCAGCCTGGGACAGGCCTGGGCAACCCTCAAGGGGAAAGAAATTGTTCCTCAGCTCCAACCTAAACCTCCCCTGGCCATTTCCCCTTGTCCTGTCACTTGTTCCTTGGGAAAAGAGACCGACCCCCCTGGGCTCCAACCTCCTGTCAGGGAGCTGTTGAGAGCCAGAAGGTCTCCCCTCAGCTTCCTTTTCCCCAGGCTCAACAAGCCCAGGTCCCTCAGCTGCTCCTCACCCCCCTTGTGCTCCAGACCCTTCCCCAGCCACTCTCCAGCCCCTCAATGTCCTGCTTGGAGTGAGAGGCCCAAAACTGACCCCAGGATTTGAGGGGCAGCCTCCCCAGTGCCCAGCCCAGGGGGACAATCCCTGCCCTAATCCTGCTGGCCACACCAGTGCTGACACAGCCAGGATGCTGGTGGCCTTCTTGGCCACCT
>JAAGNO010008008.1:0-10301 GCA_033439905.1 Ceryle rudis
ATGAAAACGGGGGGGGGGGGGGGGGGGGGGAGGCGAAGGGGAAACGTATCAGATGGATTAAAGACTGGGGCAGGATGAGGATGACGGAAACAACAGGTTTCCCAGCTCAGTTGCCCTCCATCCTTTGACGATGTGAAGCATCAAAGGCTCGGGATGCTGCTGCTTCATTGGCGCGGTGGGATGGAGGCTGCCATTGGTGTGGGGAGCGGGAGAGCTGCGTCCATGATCTATCGTATTTGAGAAGTCCTGGCGGTCCCGTGTATTTCCTGCTGGCTAGGAAACGGGAAACAGAATCCCCAGTTTTAAAAAGGGGAAAATGGAAATTGGGGGAACTACAGGCCAGATGGTATCACCTCTGTGCCCAGCAGGATCATGGAGCAGATCCTTCGGGAAATTCTTGTGGCCTTTCAGGACTTCAAGAGGGCTTATATGAAAGGTGGGGACAGACTTTTTAGCGTGGCCTGTCGGGACAGGACAAGGGCTGATGGTTTTAAACTAAAAGAGGGAGATTTAGACTGAATACAAGAAAGAAATTTGTTATAATGAAGGTCATGAGACCCTGTCCTGGGTTGCCCAGAGAGGTGGTCGATGCCCCATCCCTGGAACCACTCCAGGTGAGGTTGGCCAGGGCTCTGAGAAACCTGCTCTAGTTGCAGATGTCCCTGCTCCCTGCAGGGGGTATTGGAACTAGATGAGCTTTAAGGTCTCTTCCAACCCAAACTAGTCTACCATTCTAGGATACATTAGAATGGTGGGGTTTTGTGGGCTTTAAAGTTCCGTGAAGCTGCCGGTTTCATTCCTGTGCTTGGTCTTGAGGGATTGCAGACAGGTGGGGGGAACAATGGTCATGTTCTCATTTGCTTAACCACATCATGATGTCTCTGACTTTGGCTTCATTCTGTGCAGCCGATCACGGTCCTGGAGATTTTCAGAGTAGTTTTTGAGTATGAAGAGCAAAATCTTGACTCTTTCTTTGCATCAACATGGTGCTTATCAGGCCTTTTGGGCACACACTCAGTGATTCCAACCTGAAGTTGAAACCTTTTGTTTCTTGGTGGGATGGATTTGGAACTTGTCCTTTTCCTGCTTTATACGGAAGTTTAGAAAGGAGGATTAAAAGGATCTTAATAAACCTGCTGTCTGCCAAGTTTTCCTCCATTCTCACAGAGTTTGTATGAGTTTCTCTGCTGATGCCGGGGTCAGGTCAGGGTCTTTTTAAATGGATAGTTAGGAAAGGTGAAAACTGGGTGGCCTTTAGTTTGACTAGTGGCTTTGAGGCTGGAGAAGGATACCTAGTGGATTCAAATTTCTCCTTGTTAAATTAAAAAAAAAAAAAAAAAAAAAAAAGTCAGTCCTGAAGCATGAATGCAAATGGATTTCCAGCCCGATGAGTGCTCCCCAACGTTTCCCGCGGCAGAGCCGCCGCTCTCCGTGCCGTGGCGAGGCGTTAACACGAGATCCATGTACCCATTTGATTATAGCCGGGGTTTTTTCTGGTGTCTGAAGTGCTGAAAACGATCAAGAGCGGGAAAAGTGGAGTGATTTATTAGACTCATAAAAATTCATACTTTGTTATTCCAGTCGTCTTCCATCTGCAGCTTGTTAGAACGAGAACCCCTGGCAGCTCCCGCCGTGAGGCCGGGGGGAGGAGGGCATTTATCAGCCTTCCTTCTGCCATCCCGCTCTCATTTAGAGAAATGGACCCAGCTCCTGGAAACACATTAATAATCATTCACTGACAGAAGGGGGAAAAAAAAAACCCCACCACCCTCTTTTGTTATAATAATAAGGGTTGTGTTTGAACAAGGTCCAATGCTCCAGAGACCCATTCGGGCTCTTTAACGGGGGCTGTAGCTATGAAAAGTGTCTTTAGCCCATTAAACGTGACCATGTCTCCCTGGTCTCAATGGGGAGGTGGATAATGTGGTGTCTCCCCATCCTTAGCAGGCTCATCTGCTCCTGCGGTGTTCGGGTGGGACCACCCTGGGGCTTCTTGGCAGCAGGGATGGTGTCCCAGTGGGTGGATCCCAGGGCTTTCTTGCCCACCCACCAGCTGCCGAGAGTGGGATCATGATTTTTGGACCTTACATCTTCATAGAGTCATACAATAGAATAATTTAGGTTGTAAAAGACCTTTAAGATCCTTGAGTCCAAGTGTTAATCCACCACTGCCAAGAAACTGCCATCTTCTTGGTTTACTGGGAGGTAGGTGACAAGTGATGTGTTCTCCTGCCCTCAGCAAGATCTTGTTGGAGTCCATCCGTCTCTGCCTCACTCTGTATTTTGTGATTGGAGGAAAAAAACCCTAGATTTTTGCTAGTGTTTCTGTTGCAGTTTAAATATATTTGGTCAGCAATGGGCTGAAGATGATCCAGCATGTGCACAGGTGGCCAAGAAGGCCACCAGCATCTTAGTGTAGCCAGAAGCACTAGGGCAGGGACTGTCCCCCTGAACTGGGCACTGGGGAGGCCACCACTTGAATCCTGCGTTCAGTATTGGGCCCCTCACCCCAGGAAGGACCTTAAGGGGCTGGAGCATGTCCAGAGAAGGGCAGTGAAGCTGGGGAAGGGTCTGGAGAACAAGTCTGTTGAGGAGCAGCTGAGGGACCTGGGGTTGTTGAGCCTGGAGAAGAGGATGCTCAGAGGAGACCTTCTCCCTTTCAACAAGTCCTTGACAGGAGGTTGGAGCCAGGTGGGGTTGGTCTCTTGTCCCACGGAACAAGTGACAGGGCAAGAGGAAACATCCTCAAGTTGCACCAGGGGAGGCTTACGTTGGACCTGAGGAAGAATTTCTTCCTGGAAAGGGTTGTGAAGTCCTGGCCCAGGCTGCCCAGGGCAGGAGTGGAGTTCCCATTCCTGGAGGGTTTTAGAAGACATATAGATGTGGTGCTGGTTTAGAGGTGACCTGGCAGTGCTGGCAGAACAGTTGGACTTAATGATCTTAAAGGTCTTTTCCAACCTAAATAATTCTATGATTCAAATTGTAGACCTAAGTCAAAGATGCTCTGCTCTGCCTTTTATTCTTCATGGCTTCTCAGATCACCTGGCTGCAGGTGCTAGTGTTGCTCTGAAGTGAGCTGACCTAGATCTTGAAGCATTTGATGTGTCCAGAAGCATGGCTGGACCCTGGGCAGTGATTTACATCCTGTTGCACTTTTTTTTGTGGGCTTCAGTGTGATGTTGAGTCCTCACGGAGCTGCCCTTATCTTATATCTGTGTCCCAGTCCTTCCCTAGTGTCATTCAACTGGAGAAGCTAATGCTGTCATGAACCTAAGGGATGCAAACTCCCGTGAGCAACCAGATGGTTTCCTGCTCACTGGAGGAAGGGGAGCCCAACCCATGACATACAACGTGCTGACGATCAGTTTAGTGGTGGGAGAGGGTTTAGTGGTGATCTGGCAGTGCTGTGTTAATGGTTGGACTTAGTGATCTTAAAAGTCTCTTCCAACCAAAACGATTTGATGATGCTCTGTGGTTTCCTTCTCTTGAACTTGTTCAGCATCAGGCACAACTGAAGGGGGGTTGCAGGTCCTCAGCCTTTCATGAAGCTGATCCTGAGTGTCTTTTGCAGCAGCATTTTCCCAGTGAGTTTCTTGGAGCCCTCTGACTTTCACATCTGCTTCTTTTCCTTCTGCTGCCTCCCCCTCTCTCCTGTCACACTCGCTGATGATGTTTCCACCAGCAGTATTCTGTTTGTTGTGCCATCCCCAGCTTCTCCAGATGCTCTTCCTTGCTCCCCTCCTCTCCTTCTCAAAGGTGAAGGGATCACCTGGTTTCCCTGTAACATCCCCATGCATGGTGGCACTTTCCTGAACATTTGAATTATTTTTGAAATAGGGCCACAGAGATGCTCTTTCATAGAAGCATAGAACCATAGAATGCCCCAGGTTGGAAGGGACCTCCAAAGGACATCTAGTCCAACTTCACTGAGCAGAGACATCCTCAACTAGATCAGGTTGCTGAGAGGCTCAGCCTTTCTTCCTTTGCATTATGCTAGAAGCTTTGTTGGTGTCTCAACAGCCTTTAAAGTAATCCAAGCATAAATGTCATCTGGGTTGTGCTTCGGAGCCTCTGGATGTTCACTTGGATTAGCGTGATAGGTCCTCGCTGGCAGCTGGAGGAGCTTTACCCATTGCCAGGTCCTGCTGGGGGTATGAGCTGCACATGCAGTGCTGCTGCTGAGTTCTTGATGTGGTGAAGAGTGTTATATCTGAAGAGAAGGCTCAGGGAGGATCTTATTGATGTCTGCAAATAGCTGAAGGGAGGGTGCTAGGAGGATGGAGCCATTGTCAATGGTGCCCAGTAATAGGACCAAAGGAGGGTCCATTTGAACATCAGGAAACACTTTTCCAGTGTGAGGGTGATGGAGCGCTGGCACAGGTTGCCCAGGGAGGCTCTGGAGTCTTCTTCCTTGGAGATATTCAGGAGCCATCTGGACATGGTCCTGGGCAGCTGGCTGTAGGTGGCCCTGCTGGAACAAGGAGGTGCACCAAGTGATCTCCAGAGGTCCCTTTCAGTCTCAACAGTTCTTTTCAAATCAGTTTTTGGATTCTGTAGTCACAGCTCAACCACGTTTTGAGAAAGTAAGCAAGAAAGAAAGGTTGAACAAGTAGGAAGGTGGGGACAGGCTGCTGTAGGGTCCAGGTGCGTCAGGACAGCACTACCCAACCCTACCTGATGGTCACAGTGGGTCCTTGCCTATATAGAGGCACACAGATGTATCTTGCTGTCAAAATGCATGGAGAAGACAGTGGAGAAACATGGAAGCAGCAAAAAGATGTGGGTTGGTGTCCTGAGACACTGAGATTGTGTGTGATGAGAGCACTGGAGCAAGTTTTGAGCCCTCCTTGAGTCTAAGGCAAGTTGGGATGTAGCTTTAGTAAGTTCTCCTTTAACCATGTTCAGTTTCCATGCTGAAATGTTTCTTTTCCAGAAATAAGTTTCCCTGGGGCTTTCTCTAGACTTCTGAGTGCTAATGAACTTTTGCCTGGTGAGATTTAGATAATCATTGAATCATAGAATGGTCTGGACTGCAAGGGAACTCCAGAGGTCATCTAGTCCAATACCCCTGCAGGGAGCAGGGACATCTGCAACTAGAGCAGGTTGCTCAGGGCCTCAAACAACCTCATCTGGAATGGTTCCAGGGATGGGACATTGACCACCTCTCTGGGAAACCTGGCCCAGGGTCTCACCACCCTCAGTGCCAAAAATTTCTCTCTTTTCTAAATTTCTCTCTTTTAGTTTAAACCCATCACCCCTTGTCCTGCCCCAACAGGTCCTGCTCAAAAGTCTGTCCCCATCTTTCTGACAGGCCCCTTCAAGTCTTGAAAGGCCACCAGAAGGTCTCCCTGGAGCCTTCTCTTCTCCAGGCTGAACACCCCCAACTCTCTCAGCCTGGCCTCCCAGCAGAGGGCTTCCAGCCCTCCCAGAATTGCTGGGGCTCCTCTGGCCCTGCTCCAACAGGTCCCTGTGTCTCCTGTGCTCAGCACTCCAGAATTGGACCCAGCACTGCAGGGGATTGACTCCCCAGAGTGGAGCAGAGGGACAGAATCACTTCCCTTGACCTTGAACCTGGGTGAAGCTTTCCCCGTTGCTCCCACTCCACATTTCCAGGAAACAAAAGTCCTGTTCTTTTGGCTTAAACCCAGGATTTTCGTGTGCCCACCCAGACACGTGCAATTCATTTGACTAGCATATGTGGATTTTAACACCTTGCCTGCTCCAATGGGTATTTCCTTCCAGTCCATCTCTCCAAAGTGCCACCCCACCAATGCAGCATTGTGCCTGATGCCTTCTGTTCACTTCATCTTTCCCTGCGGTCCACGCAGTGTAAAGGAATTAGTGAAGCAGATTTGGTATCAATTCCCCAAATGTTCTTGGCTGAAAGCTCCCTGCTGTGCTAGGTGAATATTGCAACGTTGTTGGGAGTCCACGAAAACATCTCGGCTGCACAGCCCGTTCTTCTGTTGTCCTCCACGATTATTGCAGCAGGAGCAGCAGCCTTGCCTGAGGTCACAGGTAAAAGCACTTTTGATCAATCAGATTTATTTCCTCTGAAGCAGCAGTTCATGATCATAAACCATCGTTTACATTCTGGCATCAAGAGCCGCTGCTCTTGATAGAGCTCTGAACTGAATGAGTGTGAAAATTAAATTCCCCTCTTAAAACCGAAGGATGGTCCTTTTGGAAGCTGATTCCAGTAGCGATATAATTAACCTCTTGCTGTGCCACTCTGGGTGAACATATTGAAACTGGCTCTGTGACGATCATCCTGCAATTCTGGTCTCTGCTTTCACTAAACTCGTCACGGTCTTACAGTAATCCCAAATCCTTTCGTTAACTCCGGGGACCTTGCCAAATTGGTAGCCAGGAAAAAAGGCACTGGAGCCTCATGGCTCAGGGCTGAGGTCTTGTGGAGGCCCCTGGTGTCATGGGAAACACCAAACCAATTTGCTTTGGGATGTAGGAGCTGTGAGGGAACTTTATTTAGATTCATCTTGATGCTGACGGTGGTGAGACCATGGCTTTGAAAGTCCTTCCAGGGGTTGTCCAGAGAGGTGGTTGATGTCCCATCTCTGGAACCATTCTGAGTGAGGTTGGATAGGGCTCTGAGAAACCTGCTGTAGTTGCAGATGTCCCTGCTCAGTGCAGAGGGGTTGGACTAGATGACGTTGAAAGGTCTCTTCCAACCCAAACCATTCCTTGATTCTCTGGTTCCCAACCTGTTTCACAGGTGTGGTCACAAATAAGGATGCTGCTCAGCTCCAGGCTTGCTGGGAGAGCAAGATCTGCTACCAACCAAGTGGTCCTGGGTCAGAGGTGACTTTCCCTGTGAAGAGGAGGAAGCTTTGGTCTCATGATATCCCAGAGCATCATTGCACATAGGTGATTTTCCTGCTGCTGCACATGGGTTTGCTTTGGGTAGTGAGTGAGTGGCACCTTCGTTCTGGGAGCTGAGGAACAGCTAATGGTGGATTATGCTGAATGTTTACTTCCAGGCCTGGAGTCACCCATTTTGGGCTCGATCTTCATTTTAGAAAGTGATTGCTTTCAGAATACCTTTTGACAGTGATTTTCAGTTCTTTTTGGAGCTACTTTTTTTTTTGAGTGTATGGTTTCCAAATCTCTGCTGGCATCACAGCCTTTGTCAGGAGCTCTGACAAACTGGTGGCATCCATTGCACGCATACTAATAGTCCTTCTCTCTTTATTTTTCTTCCTAATGACTGTCTTTGGAAAAGGAATTCGGTGTTACCAGAGGTTTTTTGACCTCTGCTTTGTTTTTCAGTGTACTTGTTGTGACTGAGTTAGAAGGGTCCCTTAGGGTCACCCTGCTGCTTTGCTTCACATCCCTGAGGTTTCCTCTGGAACTGAGGACAATACTGGCATCACCTCAAAGCTACAGCTTCTGCTTCCCAGTTTACATTTGTTCCTGCTCTCATCTCACTTCCAAATGAGGGAAGATCAATGGACCTGTCACTCGCTGCTTCCCCAGCTTGCCTTGATTGGGGTGTAACAGCCCCAGTGGCGGCAGCTTGGCACCGAGATGCTGGTGGGCCAGTGTCCCCCAGTAGAGATATGTGCACAGGAAGGTTTGTGGTGCTTGATGACAGAGCGTAGAATACCTTGTAGGACCCAGGTCATGTCCTGGCCCACAGCACAGCTTACTTGAGGTTTTTTTTCCCGTTCTTGTGCAATTTGCATGCACATATAAGAAGCTTTTTCTATTATAGAATCATTCAGGTTGGAAAAGACCTTTAAGATCATTAAGTCCAACTGTTCTGCCAGCACTGCCAGGTCACCACTGAACCATGTCCCTCATCACCGCATCTCCATGACTCTGAAACTCCTGCAGGGATGGGGATTCCACCAGTGCCCTGGGCAGCCTGGGCCAGGACTTCACAACCCTTTCCAGGAAGAAATTCTTCCTTGGGTCCAACGTAAGCCTCCCCTGGTGCAACTTGAGGATGTTTCCTCTTGTCCTGGCACTTGTTCCTTGGGAGAAGAGACCGACCCCACCTGGCTCCAACCTCCTGTCAGGGAATTGTTGAGAGAGAGTTCTCCCAGGAGCCTCCTCTTCTCCAGGCTCAACAACCCGAGGTCCCTCAGCTGCTGCTCACCAGACTTGTTCTCTAGACCCTTCCCCAGCTCCATTACCCTTCTCTGGACACGCTCCAGCCCCTCAATGTCCTTCTTGGAGTGAGGGGCCCAAAACTGAAGCCAGGATTCGAGGGGCAGCCTCCGCAGTGGCCATTCCATGGGGCCAATCCCTGCTGTAGTCCTTCTGGCCACACTGGTGCTGATACATATCCCATATCCTTTTCTGAAAGCAGCAATAATCTTTTGTATTTTGGAATCTGTGCTCCTGAAATTACCACTGCTTATATATCTTTCTTTTTCCCAGCAGTAGGTGGAGAGGATTGACTCCACCAATACTGCAATTTCCCTAATCTACCCTGAGCTGCAGCATCTTCCTCTTGCTGCATGGGCTTGCCCACTTAGTCGTTAGGCCTTGGCTGGCTGATGATTCTGGCCTGTCCCTGGAGAGCTGTTGTAATGGCACGGGCACACAGAAATAAATGGCTCAGGGTGCAGTGTTCCGCATGGCCTGCATGCCAGTCTTGAGGGTAACCCTGGTTCTCCTTCCCCTCTGCTCTGGCTCCAGTGAGGCAAATTCTGGAGTATTATGTCCTGTTCTGGGCTCCCCAGTTCCAGGGAGGTCAGCAGTTACCAGAGAGAGTCCATTGGAGGCTCTGAAGATGCTGAGGGGACTGGAGCATCTCTGTGCTGAGGAAAGGCTGAGAGCCCTGGGGCTGTTTAGGCCTGGAGAAGCCTGAGAGGGCATCTGATCAATGCTTATCAATATCTAAAGGATGGGAGTCAAGAGGATAGGGCCAGACACTTTTCAGTGGCACCCAGTGGCAGGACAAGAGGCACAAACTGGAACCCAGGAGGTTCCATCTGAACAGGAAGAAAAACTTACTTTCTGTGAGACTCTGACATGAGTGTGGCCCAGGCTGCTCAGAGAGATTGTGGAGTCTCCTTCTCTAGAGACTTTCATGACCTGCCTGGATCTGTTCTTGTGTGGCCTGTGCTGGGTGACCCTGTGCTGCCATGGGATTGGACTCAATGGTCCCTTCCCTGCCATTCTATGAATGTGATCCTGGGCCTGCTGCTCTGGGTGACCCTACTGGAGCAGGGGTGTTGTATGTGATGATCTCCAGAGGTCCTTGCCACCCTCTAGCATACTGAGAGCCTGTGATTCTGTGATTGAGACCGTTGGACATGGTTCAGTTGAGAAACAGACATTGTTTGGTAACATCTGCTTCCCCTCTGCTCAATTTTTGGCAGATGTTGAGAATTCAGATTTCATGTGAGCTTACAAGGGTGAAGAGTTGGAGTAAGTAACAGCGGGTGAATGCTCTCTCTCCCCAGTTTTCTTGCCATGGAGTTAAAGAGATCATTTTACAAAATTTTTTTAGTCTTTTTGTTTGTACTTGATAAAATCACAGAATGAATGATAGAGTGGTTTGGGTTGGAAGGGACCTTTCAAGATCTTCTAGTCCAACTCCCCTGCAGTGAGCAGGGATATCTGCAACTCAAGCAGGGTGATCAGAGCCCCATCCAACCTGGCAGTGATTCTTTTGAGGGATGGAGCATGTACCACCACTTACAAATGTTAGAACTTCATGTATGTGGGGGAGACAGAGAATAAAAATAAGAGGCAATTTGGAAATACTGGAGAATTTAAAAGGTTACGGTGTAGTGGTGCTTATATGTTTTAAGGTGTTCAACCATTGGACTTGATGATCTTAAAGGTCTCTTCCAACGAAATGATTCTATGATTCTAAGGATGCTAGAAAGCTCATTGGACCTTGTGTAGTTTCCAGGTCTTCCACCAACATCGCAGGATCCAGCCCTGGGTTTGCCTTCCCTCCTTCACCTTCACCAGGAGGCCCATTCCTGCAAAATAAGAGCAGAAATAGGGTTCCTTGTAACAGTGTTGCATTGAACCCCTTTCCTAAAGGCTGCTCACGCTGGAGAGTCCTGCATCCCACTTCTTGCAGTACTGTGGCAAGAGGTTTTGGCACCAAATCGCCCATCTCAAGGTCAACGCTGGAGTTTGCACCAGTATTTTTACTGCAGGTGCGGTAGGTGCGAGAGACACCCGGCTCCTAATAAATCCCTGACCTCAGCAGCACACGGCTTGTTGTGATGGGCGCGGGCAGCAAGCCCCGGCTGATAAATGATGCTCATATCCCATTCAAATATGATGCAAGCAGTTGGTTGTGGGTTTTTTTG